>SDWI01002140.1:10974-24966 GCA_009193005.1 Lamellibrachia luymesi
CAAGGGGGCAAACCTAGTCACCCACTAGTTTACCATACTACCACGTAGTGGCGCAACACGTTATATACGAACACAATTCAAAAGGGTAAACCAAAGGGGGACTTTGGCCCAACGATGCCCCCTAAATACGCGACATATGATGAAATACATATTATCTTTTCTTGTAAAAACACTTAGATGACGTCATTTATGTTGAGCAATTTGAATTATTTTGCCAAGAGTATTCCGTAGATAGATCCATGGTTAAATGTAATAAACTGTCCAATCTCCGACGATACATTTGTTTTTCTACGCGAGGCCACGTCCGTGTTTCCAGACTAGCGGGACATCTCCACGTCACACGTAGATTAGCTTGTACATGTCCCACCAGCGGTGAACTTATCTTGACGTTTCTTTATTTCCAGGATTTGTGTTCGTCTTCGTCTGGAGCACAGAATATATTTGTAATACGAATGTTTGATACATTTTACTGTTTGTATATATGTATATACATAACATTCTAATAACAGTAAAAACAAATAACATAGTGCTGGGTTGGACAATAAGCAAGAATTCCTGATGAAAATCCGAGTGGCAGCCACTATACGGAAACAAACTATTTGGAAAGCAAAAACTCGTAAATCTTTATTCAAGGAGACAAGACGAAATAGCCAAAATAAACTGGACAAAAGTGTTTTGACAAAAAGCACAAACCAGACCAAATGGCGTGCATTGACAGGATCTTTGCTCAGACAAATCAGGTCTGACCCCTTCAATGTATGTGATATGCTTGTTAAGTGCCACTGTGTGCGCTCATGTTTACAGTTCGTGTTGAGATGTCAAATACACGCCGAATAGTCCACTGCATTTGCATATATCGTTTCCAGTAAAAAGCATAAAAAAAACTCACAATTTTTCATATTCTTAACCGATTCACACTTGTTGCAAATGTTGTAGTAATTTGTTGTCATTTCTAGTACTGTAACTGTGTGTTGGAAATAAATAATTGATTGATTGATTGATTGGTTGATCGATCGATCGATTGATTGATTGATTGATTGATTGATTGATTGATTGATTGATTGATTGATTGATTGATTGATTGATTGATTGATTGATTGACTGATTGATTGAATTCACTGTGAACATATTTGGAAATCACAGACAGAGCCTCTCGTCAAAATCAAACAACTCATCAGTCATCCTAAGATTTACAGAACTATGCCAACTAGTGAACTAAAATTGCCGCAGACGACGGATTCAGATCTGTAGCAGTAAACTCATTGTTGGCAGGACGAGTCCATCTTCTTAAAACAAGGGTAGACGGATAGTGATTTATGTCGTATTATCTTCTGTCACGTAAGCTCTTCTGCAGAATGTATTCACAGATGGCGCCGCGGCACCTAGCGGCAGGGACTGGAAACAGTCTACTCGCTCAACAAATCTGTGTTTCCTGGTCGTGTCTCTTTCTCGTATGATTTTTGCCATCTCTGTTTCAGCGCTATCATTCCTGGACGACGTTTACCCTCCCTCTCCCTCCTTGCATACGTCATTTGTAGACTTAGACATGTGTAGTCTTCGTTGAAATAGACCTTCCTCGCTAACACCTTCCTCACTAACACCTTCCTCGCTACCACCTTCCTCGCTAATACCTGCGTCGCTAACACCTTCCTCGTTAACACCTTCCCCGCTAACATAAAGTAGATTAATTAATGTAATAAAAACAAAGTTTTTCCAATGACGTGTGCGTGCGCGAATGTGTGTGATCGCGCATGAGCGCTTGCGTGCGTGCTCGTGAGCGTGCGGTTGCGTGCGTGTGCATGTATGCGTTTGCGCGTATGCGTGTACGTGTGCGTGTGTAGATGGCCACGGACGTACGTGCTGCCGAGTGCGTTTCTGACGCAGAACAAAATAATCAGACTCTCACCTGTTGACTATGAAGACGAAGCAGACTATGCCACTGGTCAATAATAGGACTACGCCTATCCCAACAAGAGGACCTATAAAAACACCGATATCAACGTCTAAGATTATGGGCCAATGCCGTTTGAACAGCGCAAACAAATTATAGTAACATTGTTCAAATACAAGGATATTCGAGGTAGAGATAAACACAACATTAGGACGGGTTTTCTCAATGTAGATTTTATCCGCATCGATAAATGAATGTAATAGCACACGATAGATATTAATGTTTAATGTCTTTTCATACGAAAGATGTAGAGAGAGTTGTCTAGTTGTGCAGAGTTTTCAAAGAACTGGGCAAGCGGCCAACCTGGATCGGACTGATGACCTACCGAGGGTTGAGACTGAAAAACTACACCGACTCCACACACACAGCTGACATCACCCCAGGGTTGAGACTGATTAACTACAGCAACTTACCTGACATCACCTCGGGGTTGAAACCAGTTAACATGACAGATGAGGGCGTCATTGTTATGACCACGTTCACTCGTTTCTTTGTGGAGAGAACTGTTGTCGCTTTACTTCCATTTCCGCTGACGTCGACTTCCTGTTTTGCAACGTCGTCATGCGTAGTGGCAGTTGTACTTGCGAAGTTTCCGTCGGCATCTTCTGAACGTGTTGTAACATCAGTGACAGACACACGCTGAGTTGTTCTACTTGGTCCTGTCACTCGGACTGTGTGCAAGTCCAGCGGCGACGTAGCACGTGTCAACACGTCTGTTGTTGCAGCAGTAGTATTTGTTGTTGGCATTTTGGTTATAGTCGTTTTTGTGGTAGTCATCGTTGTAGCAGCAGGAGTAGTTGTTGGTTTTTTTATTGTTGTCGTTTTCTTGGTCGCTGTTGTTGTAGTTATTGGCGTTTTTTTGGTTGTTGTTGTCTTCTTTGTCGTTGTAATGGTCCGGCCGTTAACTTTCTTACATTCAATATTAATTTGTCTATCATGGTCTTGACGAACTGGAACAACATAAAATCACTATTCAACAATGACAGTAGAACGTGCAATTGTGTACGTGTGTGCATGCGACATGACGGTTACCAAGATGATAAGATAGCAATGACAAAATAGTGATAACAAGAAAATGGTAACACAATACTGCTGATATAACAGCGGTGACATCACAACTTTGCCGAGACGACGATGTAAAGAGAGGGGTGACAATACAACAATGAAAAGATGGCGATAGCATAATGGGAGTATTATGACATTGTACATTGGCGTAGCATAGTTATTGTGCTCTTCCAAGCTGAAATTATTGTGAATTACATTTTCCCTTTTGCAACAGTAATGAATTAGCGGTGACCAAGAATACATAGATGCCATGACAAAGACAGCGGAACACAAAAGCTGTGATTCGGTACTTCCAATAAGGCGGTGACATGATGGTGTTTACTTAAGGGTGGCAACAAAACAACAGGGACAAGATGGCTATGACTTAATGGCGGTTACAGGATGGTGGTTACAGACACATAATGTGCACAACTACACTTAGATTGAAGCGATGTTACGTTTGATTCCGCAAGCAATATTAAGAGGCAGCAGCTTGCGACTCGTTGCCATGGAGACCTACCGTATACACGCAACTTGGACGTGGATGTAAGTCCCGAGCGTTCGTGTGACACGTGGATGCAAATGTATATGCCACAGAATGTTTTATCATCGTTGGCCTCAATGGTTTCTTTGACACATTCGGTTGTTCCCAGTGGTGCGAAATTATCGGGCTGACTGACACGCGAGACACACACGTTCCGCTCTTTCGGTATTGCTTCAGCTTCAAAAGTAAAATCCTTCTTCTTGTTCGATGTCTTCTTCCAGGTGACGCTGCACTGGCACGTCATGGCAGCTGTTGTCTTGAACTTGATGTTTGCAATCGTGACATTTTGTAGGCTTCCTTTGCATTCGGTAATTTCTGTGGCTGAAATAATACATAGATGGCGCTTTAAACATGTTTTTAACATGGGCGCCCGAATGGACATTTGACGAGTAAAATGGGTTCTCTCTCTCTCTCTCNAGTGAAATAGACCTATATGTTTAGGAGAATTATTTTAATAGTTGTGTATGTTAGTAAAACATACATGAATGTATGTCTACTTACCTACCTGACTACCTACAAACCTACCTGTCTACTTGCCTGTCTACTTACCTACCTGTCTACCTACCTGTGAACCTACCTACCTAGCTGCCTACCTGACTATGTCGGCATACAATTTTATGAAAATACTTCACACCCTAGCATACCCTACTATAAGAAGCCGTCCTTGGAAGTTTTGTAGTGGCTACATTGCGCATGCGCAACTGAAAGTGGGTCAGAAAACCGCCAGTTGCGCGGAAAACCGCCAATGCACCGAAAACCGGAGTGGCGCCGAAAACCGAAACAGAAGTCACTTTGCGCATGGAGCGAGCGGCGCATTCCACCTTCAGTGTATTTTTTTGGTCAATAGAGGCGCTGTAAATCAGTTCACACGCTATGCCCTACGTGTCGCTGCTTCAGTAAACGGATGGTTGCGCATGCGCAACTAGAAGTGATTCACGTTTGTAGTAGCGTTTCTGCCTAGTTTTATGCCCTGCTAAGTGCAGTAAAAGACATATAAAAGCATTACTTACGTAGTGTGGAAGCGTTTCTGCATAGTTTCATACCCGGTTAAAAGCATTAACATGCAACTAAATGCGGTACGTATATAGGGTGGAAGCGTTTCTATATAGTTTTTATTGACAGTTGAATGCAAACGTGTTTAAAGACATTTTTAAAGAAGAAAATGTCAGAGAAATGTTACGTAAGTTAAAATAAACTTATTTAGACAATATTTTGGCAATGTCGTTCGCCAAAAGGAAGCAGATTCGTGTTATGACATGTCGGCGCTTTTTTGCTTCGCTAAAAACAGGTCGCATACGTTTCCTCTAGATGTCGCCGCTTCGGGAAACGGGTAGTTGCGCATTCGTAACCGGATACGCGCGCTGGGCCATAATTTGCGGTTTTAACACGAGAATTAGTTCTGTTACTAAGCGTTAGGGGCGTTATTAAGAAAAAAATGTTGATAGATTGGTCACTAGAGGCGCTGGTAGCACCAAAATAGATCACCGTTAGCGCTAAATAGTGCGGTCCTTATGCATCAGGCAGGTGGTGTTCTCGGAATATTTTCGTTTCTATGCACTAGTGGCGCTGTTTTCCGAAAAAGTAGTTCCAGACTATCCATTAGGGGCGCCAAAAGCACCAACAATATATGCCAGGTGGCGCTCCGTAGCTACGTCACAATCAGCTAGTGGGCGCACCATTCGCTAGGTGGCGCTACATGTGGTGGCGACAGGCGCCGCCAAACGCCACCCGTCCCTCCTGATGTACCTGTCTACTACGTAGTCTGAGGGATGTTTTCGTGGTTTATATTTTACGTAAATATATGTAATGTTACGTACCAAGAGTAGAAGCCATGTCCAGATAAAGCAGAAACAACAGGAACGCTATTAAGCACCGTCCGGTCATGTTTACCTCCTGTAAATAAGCAAACAAACAAACACATAATTATCAAACTCGGATTATCATAGCAACGTTTCATTCGGATTTTATCTGAGACAGAAAAATACTGAAACATATAACGCTGATGTAGTTGGGTCACCGTAGACAGCTCAAAGAGGCCATCAAAAGTCTGCGTCGGGGGCCGCGGCAAAATTAGAGAAGCGAGACTTGGCAGTTATAATAGTTCGATTTGTTGTCTAGGATATAGTTGTAATGTTGCTCATACACCAGTTTCCCTTACGACGTGCGCATAAGCAACAGCGACATTTCGCCTGATCAAGTAAACAAAAAAGAGGGTAAAGGTACGTTCTTATATAGCGCGGTATCCTATCCGTAGGAACGCTCAAAGCGCTTTACACTTCACTCCCTGGCAGACCTGTTCATTCCAAGGCTATCTCAACTTCTCTGGGAAGAATTCAGCAACGCTGCAATTGCGCGAAGACTATTCGGTCACATTTCCACCACTGTCTGTATTGCCAGGTATTCATTTATACAGCTGAGTGAACATTTACAAAACATTATGTGGTGATCTCACATGAACTTGATAGTTTCGAAACCGGCAACTGTAACTTAATGTAAGCCGGGAGTAAATCGTACTTGAACTAATTACGAAATTACTACGGCAAAGTCAACAACGCATCGCTTTTTGTACTTCTGGCATTCTTCCCCGGCCAGTCGTTCATCAAACTGGTGATTCCATGTGCAAATATCCTTGAAATGCGACTTGTACGATCGTCATGATCGTCAGGATATAACGCAACTAATATTGAAAATTGAACACACTAACTGTAACTGTAACTAACTATAGGTATTTGGATAATTATATGTCACTGAACGATGTTACGGTTTGCGGCCTGTCTGGTGATGGTTTCACAGGTCTGTCCGAATGCCTTCATCTCTTTCTCCATAGTTCTTCGCCAGNATAGGTACTTGGATGATTATATGTCACTGAACGATGTTACGGTTTGCGGCCTGTCTGGTGATGGTTTCACAGGTCTGTCCGAATGCCTTCATCTCTTTCTCCATAGTTCTTCGCCAGATCTCACTGAGTCGACCTCTTTTCCACTTCCCATCCGATGTATTGCGTAGGGCTATTCTGAGCAGTGCATCTGGTAGCATTCGACACACTTGCCCCAACCATCTCCATCTTCTCTTCTTCAGAGTTTGGGTAAGACATTTTGTATTTGTCCTCTGGTGCAATTCCTCATTTGAAATTCTTCTAGACCAGAATATTCTGAGAATCTTCCGCAAATACTTGTTCTGGAAGGTATGTGTTTTGTGGGCTATTCTAGTTATTACTTTCCAGTACTCTGTCCCATACAGTAAAACACTGAGGACGTTGCTGGTGAAGATTTTGAGTTTAGTGTTGATTCCCACTTGTTTCGAATTCCACATGTTCTTCAGCATGACAAAGGACTGGTTGGCTTTGGTGATCCTGGAGTTGAGCTCTCTCTCGGAGTCTCCATCTGTTGCTATTTTGCCCCCATGTATGTGAACTCGATCACTTCATCTATTTACTGTTGTTTATGGCGACTTGGTCGTTTGACTTGTGCTTCATTTTCATCAACTTTGTTTTGCTGGTGTTCGCTTTCAGACCCAACGTCTGTGCTGTCTCATTCAATATGTCTGTCTTCTCTTGCATGTCTCTCTGCCGACTTGAAAGCAGGCTAATGTCATCAGCATAGTCCAAATCCTCCAGGTAGGTGGTGAGGGTCCATCTGATTCCTCTTCTGCTGTTTGTTGTCGTCACTTTCATAACCAAGTCCGTGGCAACAGTGAAGAGAAATGGTGATAAGATGCAGCTTTGCTTGACCCCTGTGAAGAACATGTGGAAGTGATGCCGAAACTATGTGGAAGTGATGCTGAAACTATCTGTGAGCTGGTGTTTGCAGATAACCTTCCATTTTATGATATTCACCATCTTCAAGGGGATCCCATACGATCGGAGGATTTTCCAGAATGCTTCTCGATGGAGACTGTCGAACGCCTTTTTAAGATCTATGAAGTTGGCGTAAATGGCGCTGTTCTATTCAGCTGACAGTTCAGTGATCTGTCTGAGGGTGAAGATGTGATCAACGTAGCGTTTCCCTTTTCTGAAACCAGCTTGTTCTTGGCGGATGATATTCTCAGTTGCAGGTGAAATTCGTCTGAGGATGATCCTGCTGAACNCCGGCCAGTCGTTCATCAAACTGGTGATTCCATGTGCAAATATCCTTGAAATGCGACTTGTACGATCGTCATGCTTTGCTGGGTTTCCTGGATCAGGATATAACGCAACTAATATTGAAAGTTGAACACACTAACTGTAACGGTAACTAACTATAGGTACTTGGATGATTATATGTCACTGAACGGTGTTACGGATCATCTTTTTGTGCCCCTCACACACCCACTTACTCAGTCCTCTTCGTGCCTCAAGTAGCACAGAATATTTCCACAAGAGAGCGCCACTGCTGTCGGTTTGCGGCCTGTCTGGTGATGGTTTCCAAGGTCCGTCCGCATGCCTTCATCTCTTTCTCCATAGTTCTTGGCCAGATTTCATTGAGACGACCTCTTTTCCACTTCACATCCGATGTATTGCGTAGGGCTATTCTGGGCAGTGCATCTGGTAGCATTCGACACACGTGCCCCAACCATCTCCATCTTATCTTCTTCAGAGTTTGGGTAAGACATTTTGCATTTGTCCTCTGGTGCAATTCCTCATTTGAAATTCTTCTAGACCAGAATATTATGAGAATCTTCCGCAAACACTTGTTCTGGAAGGTATGTGTTTTGTGGGCTATTCTAGTTATTACTTTCCAGTACTCTGCCCCATACAGTAAAACGCTGAGGACGTTGCTGGTGAAGATTTTGAGTTTAGTGTTGACTCCCACTTGTTTCGACTTCCACACGTTCTTCAGCATGACAAAGGACTGGTTGGCTTTGGTAATCCTGGAGTTGACCTCTCTCTCGGAGTCTCCATCTGTTGCTATTTTGCCCCCATGTATGTGAATTCGTTCACTTCATCTATTTTACTGTTGTTTATGGTGACTGGGTTTATGGTGACTTGTGATTCAAAATCATCAACTTTGTTTTGCTGGTGTTCGCCGTCAGACCCAACTTTTGTGCTGTCCAGCATAGTCCAGATCCTCCAGGTAGGTGGTGAGGGTCCATTTGATTCCCCTTCTGCTGTCTGTTGTCGTCACTTTCATAACCCAGTCCGTGGCAACAGTGAAGAGAAATGGTGATAAGATGCAGTTTTGCTTGACCCCTGTGGTGATGCTGAAACTATCTGTGAGCTGGTGTTTGCAAATAATCTTCCATTCGAAGTCTCTGTATATACATTTTATGATATTCCCCATCTTCAGGGGACCCCATACGATCGGATGATTTTCCAGAGTGCTTCTCGATGGAGACTGTCGAACGCCTTTTTAAGATCTATGAAGTTGGCGTAAATGGCGCTGTTCTATTCAGCTGAAAGTTCAGTGATCTGTCTGAGGGTGAAGATGTGATCAACGTAGCGTTTCCCTTTTCTGAAACCAGCTTGTTCTTGGCGGATGATATTCTCAGTTGCAGGTGAAATTCGTCTGAGGATGATCCTGCTGAAGACTTTGCTTGTGAGAGCCACCAATGTTATACCCCGCCAGTTATTGCAGTCCCCAAGATCACCTATCTTTGGAAGCTTGACAGTAGTGCCAGTTTTCAATCCCTCTGGGGTGTCTTCAGTGTCCCATATCTGCTACAAAATCTTACAGAGGATCTTGGGTGTCACAACTTCCCCAGCCTTCAGCATCTCTGGACAGATCCAGTCTTCATCAGGTGCCTTTACCTTTTGAATGCTTTGATAGATTCTCTAGCTTCAATTTCGGTGATCCGATCGAGGTTGACATCACTAACATTTTCTGCTTCCTGGATGTCAGCTGTGGTTGCTGATTCTGGTCTGTTTAAGATGCTCTGAAACTTCTCTTTCTATCTCGATATTTTCTCTTTCTCATCTGAGATGAACCTGCCATTTTGTTTCTTTACAGGTTGACCTAGGCTTGCTCCAAAGTCACCATTCAAACGTGTTGTGATTCCGTAGATCGTTTTCAATTCTTGTCGGCCAGCTGCTTCCTCTACTTCTGTAGCAAGTGCATCAATGAAGTGTCGTTTATCGTTCATTGCCCTATTTTTCACTTCTTTGTCTTTCGCATATTCTCTTGGTATCTTTTCTTTTAGTCTTGGGGACGTGGCATCCAATAAACGTTTCATGATCTGTTTTCTGTCTTGAATCGCTTTCCATGTAACCGAGGTAACCACTCTTCCTTCTGTGTTTTCCGGTAGCCAAAGATTGTGTCTCCTGCTTCATGTGTTACCTGGTTGAATGCATATAGAATCATTAAGACTCATTATGCAAAACACTGTAACTATTCTTGAGAGCAATGTTGAAATTCTGTTTGATGTCAGGGTCAATCAATCTTGCAACATTGAAGCGCTTCGGTCTTTTTTTCCCGAGCTTGGCTCTTCTCAGCTTCAGCGCCAAGGCAACTACCACAAGGCTGTGATCACTCCCTATATCCGCATGTATCTTGGTTCTCACATCTTGCAACGAACGTCGCCACTTACCATTTATGATAAAGTGATCAATTTGGCTTTCTGTTTTGACCTCTGGGGACTTCCAAGTTAACCTATGTATCAGCTTATGCTGGAAGATAGTTCCTCCAAATACCAAGTCATTGAATTCACACTGATCACACATCCTTTCTCCATTGTTGTTCATTCTGCCAGTGCCGTGTCTAACCACGACTCTTTCCCTTCCTGTGTTGTTGTTACCAACTCTTCATTGAAGTCTCCAATAAAAAGCAAGACATCATGTTTTGGAACTGCTTCTACTGATGATTGCAGACTCTCATAGAAGTCATCCTTCACTTCCTCTTCTGCATCTTCTATCGGTGCATATGCAGTGATCATTGACAGTTTTGCAAATTTGGAATTGCATTCCAAGAGTGGCCTCACACAGTGTGTTGCCATTTTCTGACATATGCTTTTGTCCGCTCCGTGACGTGTCTTCCAGTGTGTACGGATCGTCCACTCGTTGATAGCAGAGGAGATGGGACATTGCTTGGAGTTCCCCGCAAACACATTTCGTAGATTGTTTCTCGTCTATCTAGCGCCACTTTATTGTGGTTGTCTTTGCTCGGCCGATCCCGGTGCGAAGACTTTTTGTGGTGTTTCTTCCCGTCGTCTGTTCCATGTGTCCAGTCTAGAGCCGATGTGCGATGAGTTCAGTGGTGTTGTGGAATTCATTAAGCTTTTCCGCGAGTTCAGTCAGATCGCAGCAGTTATATTGTTGTGCAATGTGTGTTTTTGTCTACCAGTTATTGTGATTTTTATACGAATAACAATAGTCCTCCTTACGGATAAGCACGATTCACGATTAATAAACGAACTTTTTTGTAATCTTCGCAATTTATTGTCCGTTGAACATCAAATCACGAAGATCTCAATCTCCGGGACGGAAATATTTTTACTATTTAAAAATGACGGAAACTCCGCGCGAATGACGGATAGTTGACATGTTTGTTCGCTCTCCAAAAAACAAGTTGTGGTTTCGATACTATATCCTTAAACATCTTAAATGTATTAAATGAAAAATGAATTAGTAAAGCCTCTCACCCTAATCATAAACCAATCATAATCACTAAAACCAGGAATATTCCCAAATGAACTTAACATCGCACAAGTCATTCCGATATTCAAAAAAGGTGACGAATCAAATTTCAACAATAATATACCAATATCAATATTAATATGGTGAAGCCCCAATCAAATTCGTGCTAGATTTATGAAAGGTTTTTGACATGTTAGATGATAATATTTTCCTAAGTAAATTAAGTCAATACCGGAATAAGGGACGTAGCATTACGTTTATTTATTATGTAATAATAAATAGTTAGCAATACATAAAAATCAATGAAGCTAAATCAAATATCTTTATATTTACACGGTGGTACCTCAAGGATATATCCTTGGTCCCCCTACTTTCCATAATATACACTAAATAAATAATATACAATAAATGCAAGTGAAGTGTTCATATTCGTAATGCATGCTGATATTCATTTGAATCTATGCCACGTGTGGCAGATATCATAAACAATGAACAAAGCAATATAAATAAATGGATCAACATCAATAAATTATATCTTAGCATAAACACATCTAACAATATTGTACTTACAACGATATATAAGAATATAAATCGCGCACAAATAAAAATCAAAGGCATCCTTGTTGACAGAGTTTGCGATTTAAGTTTTATTGGTTTAACCATAAATTAACATTTTACTTGGAAAACTCATACCGATAAAATTGCCAACAAATATTCTATTAGTATAGGAATTTTAAACAAATTGAAATATTTTTAACAAGTCAAATAAATTAACAATAACAATTCACAGATTCTTCCACACATAAACTTCTGATTACTAGCACGGGGCTACCGATGTGAACGAATAGTTCAACTCCGAAAGAGAGCACTCCGAATGATAAGTCTAAGCAAATGCAACGCACATACTGACCCAATTTTTTAAGTTCGGGTACTAAAAATAAATAGCCTCTTACATATACAATTATTAGTATGTTATAATAAATACAAACAAAACAAATTACCCGCTTATCTACATCACCTATTGTTGCAAACAAATAATAGTATTCACCATCATAATACGCGTGGAAACATACAAATATATAACACACCACTATAACATACTCATGAATCAGTAAAAAAAATACTATGACACAGTATATATGGATTCACAATCTTATTACTCAGATCATTTCCAAGAACAATATTGAACTGCTACGCATTTCAACAAACACAATGATTTTCCTAAATTTCCTAAATCACACTTCCAAAGAAAAATACAGGTTAAAAACTTAAGTCGCAATGTATTCGTAACTAGTGCTGAAAGACAAACCTAATTCCACTGACAAAATTAAACATTAAAATGTGTCAGGTTATTCTCTAAATATCAGGGTGACTCGCCCTGACCCACATTAAATATATATTTTGTCGTGTTATTGCATTTACGGTAAATTGTGTCAAAAATTAAATCAAAATAAACACGCATTGTGTTGTATTGTAAATATTATTAATTATCAACAATGCAGTTCATGCATATCCTTGAGTGCACCTATGTTCACAATAGCGACAATTGGTTCAGTTTCACGTATTGCACAGTTTAATACTTCATAAACCTCTTGTTTGTTCAGTTTGACATAATGCACAGTTTTATACTTCATAAACCTCTTGTTTGTTCAGTTTAAAATTTCATTGAACTCTTGTTTGTCCAGTTTGACGTAGTGCACACTTTTAATACTTCATAAACCACTTGTTTGCACGTATAAGAGTGAGTAACAATTCAGTCAATAAATAATTTAATCGGTTCGTATTTTATGAAGAATTCAGAATTCGTGCAAAGTTTTTGTAAGGAAAAGATATTAACAAAATCACATCATATTTAATGGATTACCTACCATTAATGTTTCATAAATACAATAAAAAAAGTAACACTGACATTAATGGTCTTCCAATAAACGTTCGTCTCATGATTAAACAAAACATTTGAAAACCAAAACGCAAATGAGATATTAATATATTTTCAGTTTGCAATCATAAATGTAATACAAGAACTATACGCAAGAACGTACACACTCATGTATAAATCAACCATAAATACAGGATGCCCCCGTGTATTCATTAGCAAATACACCTGCGCCGAAATGAAACAGTTTGAACACCCGGTTATGGATGAACACACAAAATAAACACATTCATACAGAGTATTCAACATCCATCGCCTCTAAGTACCTACCAGTAAAACGCTAGCAATGGCAGCAGGAATTGACAATGCTTCAAGGCGCCGCTGCTTTGAAGAATAACCTGCACAAACGTCGAAACTCCTGTACTTATGCGATGCTAATTTAAATTACAGATTTTGAGCCGCTCCTAATTCACGGCGTCAACAGAACGATTGGTTGACAAGAGTGACAGACGCGTGACTTTAAAATTNTGTGTGTGTGTGTGTGTGTGTGTGTGTGTGTGTGTGTGTGTGTGTGTGTGTGTGTGTTACTATTTATACACCGGATTAACTTCTCAAAACCGAATATAGAGTGGTAGACGTGAGGAAGTTCCTAGTTCCCCTCGTCTTTGTTGATCGCTGTCTCTGTATTCCGTATACATATCGCTTCTTTCCAGTATTTTCTCCTCCCGTGGGACTACCTGTCTACCACGTTTACTTCTTCCACACTTCTTCCACAGTGCAACCTACCAGGACGTCATCGTAGACGTGTGGAAGGAGTAAACGTTATTAGAACTGATGCAGCCGTTTTGACAAGATTGCGAACGCTCTACAATTAAATGACAATTTTTGAGATATTATACAAGAACTATATGATAATGAAAACGAACTATCCTCCTGAAAAATGTTCAATAAAATATATTTAGATATTGTCAAGGCTCACATCATTATATTTAGAACTTTACACACACACACACACACACACACACACACAC
>SDWI01002141.1:3826-54771 GCA_009193005.1 Lamellibrachia luymesi
CACACACACACACACACACACACACACACACACACACACACACACACACACACACACACACACACACACACACACACACACACACACACACACACACACACACACACACACACACACACACACACACACACACACACACACACATGCTTCAGAACAAAAATTACAGTCATTTGATTGGCAATATAATGCACATATTGATGTGGTGGAGTGGTGGAGTGGTGGAGTGGTGGAGTGGTGGTTTGAACCAATACTAAACACTGTATGGCTTTTGGACTTTGCAAACTTTTGAGACCATCCATAACATCAGCATAACAATCAGAAAGATATATGTAACTAATATTATTAGTTCAAACTAGTACAACACTTGGTACACATGAAATGTTTCCCTGAAGTATTTATAGGCACAAGACTACTAGTACTTCTGACAGCAGTATCATCACTTACAAGGATTTCTTTGCAATTGTTACATTTCTTGTAGTTCTCTTTTCTGCAGTCATTAATCCGTGTATGCAGGGAAATGACAAGAACAACAACTGAAGCCAGTCGCAGGACGACAGATCTGAAATCATCAAAGGACAAGAACAATGAATTGAAGCCAGCATCTCTAACATTCCAAGTGTCACAGCAGAGAGATTGAAGCCAGCATCTACAACCCTCCAAGTGTCACATCAGAGAGATTGAAGTATGCATTGCCAACCTTCCAAGTGTCATACCAGGGAGATTGAAGCTAGCATCTCCAACCCTCCAAGTGCCACATCAGAGAGGTTGAAGTCAGCATTTCCAACGCTCCTAGTGTTACAGCAGAGAGATTGAAGCCAACACATCCAACCCTCCTAGTGTTACAGTAGAGAGATTGAAGCCAGCATCTCCAACCCTCCAAGTGTTAAAGCAGAGTGATTGCAGCCAGCATCTCCAACCCTCCAAGTGCTACAGCAGAGAGATTGAAGCCAGCATCTCCAACCCTCCAAGTGTTACAGCAGAGAGATTGAAGTCAACACATCCAACCCTCCTAGTGTTACAGCAGAGAGATTGAAGCTAGCATCTCCAACCCTCCAAGTGTTACAGCAGAGAGATTGGAGTCAACATATCCAACCCTCCAAGTGTTACAGCAGAGAATTGGAAGTCAGCATCACCAACCATCCAAGTGTCACGTCAGAGAGATTGAAGCCTGCATCTTCAACATTTCAAGTGTTACAGCAGAGAGATTGAAGCCAACATCTCAAACATCCCAATGTCACACCAGAGAGATTGAAGCCAGCATCTCCAACACTCCAAGTGACAGTAGCACTGCATGGAGAACTTCAAGTGTCACTGTCATGTGTGCTAACCTCATGTGGAATACACTGCACACTAGACATTGCATCAGAGATGCCACTCTGTTTTATAAGATTCACCATGGACAAGTTCGCATCAGTTTGCATTATTGTCACAGCAGATGCTCGCACTAGACGCCACCACGAGTATAAATTCAGAACACTACCAGCCTCCTGCATCAACTACCAGCACTCATTCTATGATTGCTCTCACCCAGGAAGCAGTCAAGGCACCAATGGCAAAAGCATTTTAGAAAGCTGCCTTCGAAGTTATCAAGTCATTGTAAACGCCCATCTTAACCCTGAACTGCACAAATTTATTGTACATACAAACATTTTAGACCACACCACCTTGGGAGATGATGTTACAAACTGCAGGATAGTGTTGCATATCTGCGAATTGCTATTATATGAACTATTTTTCAGGATATGGTAAGGTAAATGTTAGAGTGTATATAGATGGATGGCATAAACAAGTTATGTAATGATATCCAAGTGTTCTGTGGGAGCCCACATTGGAAGTTTATTGTTAGGTGTGGGGCATGAACAGGTTATGCAATAATTGTACCCATGATGTTTTAGCATAGCACATTATAGTAAAAGGGGTATTAACGTAATGGGACCGTCGGCAGATGTTTATTAATTTTGATTAACGCCGACCTTGTGATGTGGTGGGAAATTTACCAAGCAATGGGTATAAGAGGCGAAGTAAAGGGTATTCAAGGGAGGGGCCAGAACACACAAATGCAGCATTACAGTTCCAACGATGATGTCCGGCAAGGCCTGGTATGAAGAGGGCGCGGTTTTTCACGACGTAGCAAAACCCTTTACAACTTTGCTCGCATTGACAATGACGAGTGAAAACCCAGACAACACAATGCCTCGCAAGTAATTACTGTGCATTGTTTGACTGTATGCATTGACAATCTACATCGGCCGCATCTCGTTTTCTGCTGCCTAATGACTGTTTGCAACTGTTCAGCTATCTCTCCATGTATGACAATAGTGCGTCCGCATGAGCCATCTTCACGACACATTCGTCGTCTCCATGTCATGCTGACAGCCGACTTACAGAGCGTTCAGCCGACTGTTCAGCTGCCTTCCCCGTGCACGTGACACCTGTGCGTCCAGCTGACTGTTCAGCTGTCTTCCCCATGTGCAACATCAGAGCGTCCGCATCAGTCGTCGTCATGAAACATCACCGTCTCTACAATCTATTGACATCCGGCCTATTATCGTCCAGCCAACAACAACCTTGACATCACTGTAGTCAAATGAAACCCGTACCGCCTGCGTATTCAGCTGGTGGTGAGATCATGCGACTGATGGCCACATCAGTTATCATACTATTCAACCCAGCAGAGTGACGGGAAGGGTATTGTTGACTTTGTGTGTCATGTGACTATTTTTCGGTCTTGGGAACATTGTTTTATAAGTGTGAATTTATTAACACTGATGTCTGTGGTACGGTCTTGAAGGGCAAATAGTGAACATTAAAGTAAACGTAGGTTTTTTGGTTTATTTGGTTTGAGGATATTGACCACCTGATCTAGAGCTAGTTTCTTTATTTCATTTGTACCATTTCAATTAGGTTTTGATTCATTAGAAATATATTCTTGCTTATTACCTTGGTGTTGTTTCTCATTTGTGGAAATTTCTTACATTCATATGTTGAGCTTAATTTAAGTATGGCCCGCCCCTAGTTTTGAGCCCCTTTGCATGGACCTCCACTGAAATCCATGACAGATAGTAAATTATTACTCTTTAGCAGTATATACTTGAAGACATGGCAGGTGGAAAGTTAAATGTGTATCCAATTTCTTACCCATGGCTTTATATAATTAAACTCTGTGTATAAGTAAGAAACTGCCTTACCTGGATACGGTGAATGCAACCACTGCATCAGGTGATAAATACTCCACTGCAACCATCTTGGAAAAGATTTCAGGAATGACGATATTGAGTGCAGTGATAGTGATTGAAGGCAAGAACTTCACAAACAGTGCCAGTATTTCTTGTTGCTTCACTATATCTTCCTTGGCCAGCTGAAACCAACCAACAACACCAGCTTTTGCCAACAATATGCTACTTTGTGACATCCAATTCAATTTAATTCAAACAACTGCGTTCAAACAAAAACATTTATAGTAATAGCAGCAACAGTCGCAACATAATTTTGTAATGACATACAAATGTTTTGAAAGGAATAAAAACTTAATTACTGTATCCCAGAGTTAAAATATCTTCTTTACAATTATATATCTAATCACCCATTCAATAACACTGGGGATTTACAAAATAGAAAATTCTCGAAGGCCATCCACAAGCAACTGAACGTTACAGTGTACAATTTAAATATAGAATAATTATTGTAACCTACGTGTATGCTCAACTTCAGTAGATGCCATACAACTAAATGGAATTCAAATTTGTGTATTAAAAAGTAGTAGATCTCATCCATGTATTACGACAATAACACAGTGTTCATGTCTATGTGATACATACAACAGCAGTCCACTCGGTGATAACCTTGTAGATGACATAGCCAGAGCCAGCCCAGAAGGCTATCACCAACAGGTTGACACACGTCCGGACTAAATACTTCAACTTAGTATTCACTTTGTCCCTTTTCTTTTTCTCTTCAATCTGCTCTACAAATCTCTACAAAGAAAGACAATTGCTTTGAGATGAACATTGTTTGACCGGGCATGCTATTTCCATAACCTATGGAAAGTAAATCAAACTTACAGGGTTATCTTTTTACCTGTTTTTGGCAGGATGGTCGGTAAAAACTTGTGAAAATGTGTATATATGTATATATATATATATATGACCTTCTATTATTTTCTGACAATGTTGTAAATGTGCTTGTGTAGAATGGAGTGTGTTGTTGAAAAAAATTGATAGGATTACAAGTTTTCATAGTTGGGAGGCTTTTGGTACATGTGGCATAAATAGATTTTTTTGTAGTAAACCCCATCCCGGCAAAAACATGTTTTGGCAATTCCTGTAAAAACACATTTTCACAAGTATATATATATATATATATATATCAGAAGATAAAGATAGCTTTGCTATTTTGACCCTTTGTCACATTCAGTGTTAATATTAAAATAGCATGTTACCTTGAAGTCTTTTACCAAGTCTTGCTTTTTCAGGTCGGCTGAATGATCCTGCAAGAGGCTGTAGTCCCATCCACTGAAGACCTTGTTGAAGACCATACAGTTCTTTTCCCCAGCAGACAGTACACGTTGTTTAACACCATCTCCCGTACTAAAACATTGTTAACTGTATGAGTTAGTCAAACATCAGAATGCAGGTTTCTTTTTAACCACTACAATAAATATCATTGTTTACAACTATAATATATATATTCCTAGATCCCATTTAAGTCAACAGCATATGCATATATGGTTTCCCCAGTTTGCCATATGAGGTAAAATATACAAGGCTCTTGAAAAAATATGCTAAAAATCACCCACAAAAAATTTGGGGGGGGGGGAAATAATTACACAAGTTATTTAATTTTCGGTTAAACTGTGTGCACCATCAATGACAATGCTAAACTAAAACGGATTCGTCCCTCAATGACACATCTAAAGTTTAAGCAGACCGGCTTTAGTCTGCTTAAAGCGGTGGTCTACCATAGGCGGTGGTATATCCATAAACGGTCGACTTAAACAGGATCTAGGAATATATATATATATATATTGTAATAAACTATTCAGAACAGAATGCATAACACAATATAATATGTCTTCTGATTAAATACTGTTATTGCTCAGTGGTCTACAAGGTTGGATGGAAATAGAGGGTGTGAGGGACACAGACAGGGAGGAGGAGGGGAGGGAAGATTGGGAATAAGTACTTACTAGAGAATCATGAGCATAAGAGTGACACAGAAGTAGGCAGCAGTCGTGAAGAGGAAGGCCAGGGGCATGTTGTACGATCGCTGCTCTGCGTTATTTAACTCCAACGTCTTGTTGAAGTAGAAGCCAGCAAACAACACCGTCTTCTCCATCCAGCCCTGACAACACAAACACATCAAGTCATCAGAAGGCTGCATAGATAACATACTTATTAATTGACTGTGTATATTATTGCTTAAATATGGTGAAAATTGGCTGGCTTATATCGTCATGTAGCTACTGCCTATATAGGTCCAACGCACTATTGGCCAAGTTGTAACATGTACTGGCCGCATTCATCAAAGTCAACACAAGTGTAGGTGTGCCTCTGTAGCCAGGGCCACTGCTTCACATGCAGGTGTAGGTGTGCAGGTGCCTCTGTAGCCAGGGCCACTGCATCACACACAGGTGTAGGTGTGCAGGTGCCTCTGTAGCCAGGGCCACTGCATCACACACAGGTGCAGGTGTGCAGGTGCCTCTGTAGTCAGGGCCACTGCATCACACACAGGTGCAGGTGTGCAGGTGCCTCTGTAGTCAGGGCCAATGCATCACACACAGGTGCAGGTGCCTCTGTAGTCAGGGCCACTGCATCACACACAGGTGTAGGTGTGCAAGTGCCTCTGTAGTCAGGGCCACTGCATCACACACAGGTGCAGGTGCCTCTGTAGCCAGGGCCACTGCTTCACACGCAGGTGTAGGTGTGCAGGTGCCTCTGTATCACACACATTCTGTTCCAGCAGACGACACATGACTATTCCAGTGCTCATTGTCAGTTCAATATGTCTGCTGAAGGTTGTAGAGGGGCAGTGAATCGGATATTTCAGCTATGTTCCTTGGAAATAACACATTTTCATGCATTCAGAAATGAAGCAGTCCCTGGATCATTCCAAAACATTCTAAAACTTCCCGCATTCATTTGGTGATTCCTCAGTTTGTTTATATGTATGTATTCTTCACAAAACTTTATTTTGCACTATGATACTCATGATAGTGTGAAAGCAAAATGTTATGTCATATTTTTATTTAAACTGTACATAATAAAAAAAACAGTGAAAAAAATTATTTTAAAGTTATATTGCTATTGAAAGCCAAGCATAGGGCCTACACGTTTATTAGTGATTCTCAGGTATCCTCTGTTGTCACAGGTATTACTTACTTACATGTAAATAATATCTTTTAAATTATTATCTTAAATATTGTTTTTATGAGATTAAAACATAAAATTATTTCTTATATTGTACGTAGTACTGTAAATAGTCATTGGTAACACTGGACACTTAATGAAAATCATGTTTGACTTCAAGTTACTTTCATAACAAAAGCACTCCATATTATATTTTCACAATTACAGAACAATACTTTGTACAATAGGAAAATAGTACTTGTATTTTTTGGAATGATTTTTACTGGCTGCAATTTTGTACATTTTTTATATTGTTATTGGAAGCCAAGCACTACTCACTGTTGCTTTATAAGTACTACTTACATGTAAAGAATTACTTTAAAATTATTATTTTAAAGTAACATTGTTTTTATGAGATTAAAACATAAAATTATTTGTCTCACCGTTCCTTGAATGACAGCTATAACTTTGTCAGTAATGCCGTCTTGGTATGTCCGGTTGTCTATTTGCTCTATGTAGATTTGAGAACAGTTACTGGCCATGTTGGGAAAGTCTTTCTCTTCATTGTGAAGTTCTGACTCTTTTAAGTCTGTAAACAAAATATTTAATTTTGCATTTTATGTGTAGACAATACACAAAACAACACACCAAGTACAACATCATCATATCAAATGCCCTCAATAAATATCTGCATAGTCACACACTACCCAAAATTATACAATTACCATAACCCTTTGTGGTACATTACACAGACAGGTTTTTTACTGGTTATTTTATCGTTTCACTATCATTTCACCAATTCCCAATTAAGTGTTTATGTAAAATTTGCTATTACCTGATAGTGGGTATTTGATGTCCGTGTTGCCCAGTTCCATTTCAGCTTCAGGCATGTGTTAATGAGATGCTTTATCAACTGGGTTAGGCTGTAGCACTAGTGGGCTGTAGCACTAGTGGGCGGTAGCACTAGTGGGCTGTAGCTCTAGTGGGCCGTAGCACTAGTGGGCAGTAGCACTAGTGGGCTGTAGCACTAGTGGGCTGTAGCTCTAGTGGGCTGTAGCACTAGTGGGCTGTAGCTCTAGTGGGCTGTAGCTCTAGTGGGCTGTAGCACTAGTGGGCAGTAGCACTAGTGGGCTGTAGCACTAGTGGGCTGTAGCACTTGTGGGATGTAGCACTAGTGGGCCATAGCACTAGTGGGCCGTAGCACTAGTGGGCAGTAGCTCTAGTGGGCCGTAGCACTAGTGGGCCGTAGCATTAGTGGGCCGTAGAACTAGTGGGCCATAGCACTAGTGGGCCATAGCTCTAGTGGGCCATAGCACTAGTGGGCCGTAGCACTAGTGGGCCGTAGCACTAGTGGGCCATAGCACTAGTGGGCCGTAGCTCTAGTGGGCCGTAGCTCTAGTGGGTTGTAGCACTAGTGGGCTGTAGCACTAGTGGGCTGTAGCACTAGTGGGCTGTAGCTTTAGTGGGTTGTAGCACTAATGGGCTGTAGCTCTAGTGGGCTGTAGCACTAGTGGGCTGTAGCACTAGTGGGCTGTAGCACTAGTGGGTTGTAGCACTAATGGGCTGTAGCTTTAGTGGGCTGTAGCTCTAGTGGGCTGTAGCTCTAGTGGGCTGTAGCACTAGTGGGCTGTAGCACTGGTGGGCTGTAGCACTGGTGGGCTGTAGCTCTAGTGGGCTGTAGCACTGGTGGGCTGTAGCGCTAGGGGCTGTAGCACTAGTGGGCTGTAGCTCTAGTGGGTTGTAGCACTGGTGGGCTGTAGCACTAGTGGGCTGTAGCACTGGTGGGCTGTAGCACTAGTGGGCTGTAGCACTAATGGGCTGTAGCACTAGTGCCTCTGAGTATGCATGGACCATCCAGTAGTCAGCAGCAGGGACATTTTCTGGTCTTCTCTACAGTCACATCACTGACTGCATTTTGTCAATGTAGCGCCACTTCCTCGTGGTTGTCTTCACTCATGCAGGCAAATTCGCCTATGTGTAATAATTTGAATGTGCCACTTTCCCTATGTTTCTAATGACTGAGATATTCTTAATAATTGAAATGTTTTATGTATACATTTTTTTTTACAAATGTGTTATAATGTTAATGTTTTATCCTTTTTGGAGTAAATTTAGAATGTGCTTTAAGCAGCTTATCTGTTTTACACATTTTATTTTCTTAGCTACATTTACATATTTAACTTATGCAGTTTTATGTAAAGCACCCAAGAGCATTTTATTTTAAGTGGATTCAGGCGTTATCATTATCATTATTCGGCAGCAATCATGTAGAGCAGGGCTCAGCTTGTTTGCATGTGTTGATCTTGCCTATATAGCAGAAAGCAAGGCAGCTGGATCTTAGAGTTGGTGCACTGTTTCCCCATTTCAAGTTTGCACGTATGCAGGTCATGTTGTTCTGTGCGTTTACCTTCTGTTTGGTGTTACAAATGTTTTGTATGATAGTGTTCTGTTCAGGTGGACACCAAGGTACACTGGTGTTGCTGTGTTAGCAAGTCTGTTGCCATCACAGATAACATTTAGTTCGCACTTAGCACCTCTGTTCACCAGAAGGAAAACAACCACATGACATGGAGGAAGGCCCTAACAGAAGAATGTGCTCTGACAGGGTAATCTACTGGTGGTTAATCACTGCTTCTGTAAATCTCTGTATAAGATATATATTTAGGGCAGCCAAGTTAACCCATGAGAACATAATGCCTGTGTACATAACAAAGAAAGGTAATATATATCTGAGTTTGTGAGCTTAATGTTTGGATATTAGGTTCTCATCTTCGGGACATCCCTCAATTTTTTTACAATCCATGAAAAATTTAACCTGCCAAACTGTTATCAGAACTAATCAATTGCCTTTGTATGGCATGAATTACTTCAAAGTTTGTCCACTAGTATTGCCTTCTAGGCATCAGGGAATCATCTATGATGTTCACTGACGACACACAGTGAGAACTGCTTTTGATTGTCATCTTTGGTGTGTAGGCAGTGTCAGTTGTCAATTAACCCCACCCCTTCTCTCTTTATACTAAGAGTAACTGCCTGTCTTCTTCGATTTTGATCATGTTGATTTCATTGGCATGCGCCATGTCAAAGAGGGATAATGGGCAGCTATTAGAGTCTTTTTTTGAGCGACCTCAAAATATAATTTTACTGCCTTGAAATTTGGCGACGATAATTTATTTGTAAAAGTGTAACCAAATGACAGGGTGTCTCAGTGGAAATTCAAAACCTCAAAATTAAGGAACACCCTAATATATATATATANTATATACTACTCACATTTTGCTAAGGATCACAGTTTTCTAGTAATATATTTATTACATGATATATATATATATATATTTATATATATATATATTAAGGATCACAGTTTTCTAGTAAACTATTTATTACATGATATTATAAATGTACAGTGATATTGGTTTGAATGTTTGTTTGACACGTTATCTGCAATTATCAAGTGGTTTTTTTCAGTTTGTGCAGTCTGGCATAGCCATCAAATCCTAGCAGAAATGGGGTCACCCCTATTTTGTAGATTTTCAAGGTATTGGAGACATTTTGTCATTTTTGAATGGAGCAGTCGTAGGATATTCCAAGACTTTTAAAATATACTTAGTAGCTGTTCTGATTTATTAAGCATACTTTAATGCCACGAAGAAGCCATATAAGCATGAAGCAGTTTTTGGGAGGAATATGGGCCCCCAGGGGTGGCTTTCCCAGAAAATTGTTGCTTGTGCGCTAGGAGTGAGTCAAAAGTGATGTCCTAGACTGTCGTGGTCGTCTTCACACTAAATTGCACCCACCATGAAATGGGCAATATCTGGACTCATCTGTGAAGAGCACATTGGCATAAAGAGCTTGTGTCCAGTTCAGATGCTCTCGACACCACTCATGCCTGTGTTGTAGATGACTGCCTATCAGTGGAATACTGGTCTTCTCATTTTCAGGCCAGCTGCATGGAGTCTGTTACTCACTGTCTGGTGGAGACACTAACTCCAGAAGTATTTCTGATTTATCTTTGACAAAATTGTAGCATTCAAAGTTCAATTTCTGATCACTTACGTAATCAGATTTTGGTCCTTTTTTAACTTTGCCAGCCATTTATCCCAAATTTACCAAAAATATCCAAAATGAATTGGTAATTGATATCTGCTACAAGAATAGACCATAAAAATTATTAACCTAACTGCATTAGAGCCCATTAGAGCCCATCCTCTACTTCCCTACTTTTGTCCTTTTCAGTCTAACAGCGCATGGGCGATAATTAGGATGATTACGCTAATTAAGGTTTCTTGGTCCTTGCTTGCACTAATTGTTAGACAGTTGCTTGAGCATCATACCTGGCACAGTGAAGTTCCTCGGTTGAAAGAACTGCGGTTTAAAGAAGACCTGTGGCAGGACAATCGCTCCAACTATGACAACAGCGACAAAGAGGTTGAGGAACATGAGCCAGCGCAGGACACTGAAGTAGGAAGTTGTTGACGACCCATGCTGGCCTAGAAACACACAAACATTGGTGAGTAAAAATAGAACAATTGTAAAATATACACTAAACAAAATCTTCCACGCAGAAACACACAGACGTGCACATAGGCCATGCATGCATGCACTGTGTTGCACACATGTACGCATGCATGCACACACACACAGTTGTATATAGGAATTCCCAACAAACTAAATGGTAAATTATGTATTTTTCGTTTGATTTCAAATATTTTCAAGCATAGAATTGCTATTAAGAAAACGTAGTTCCCTGACTGGAACCATTAACTGATGGTTGAGGCACAGTAATGATTTACTACCTGGAGACAATTAAAGCAAAACATTGAAAACAACAACTAATATTAATTCAAAGTTCTGTACATTCAACCAAAGAGATCACCTTCTATTTCTTTGAATGATCCTCTCATAGGCACAAACCACTGCAACGCTTCCCAAATGTGAGTCTTTGCATATTTCCATTTCTGTCAAAACAGAAATCATTACATGTCAAAACAGGTTTTTTTAAACGGGCAAGGTGACTTATGTATTGCAATAAATATTTATCTCGCAAAATAAAAAATAACAAAAGCCAAAAATAACATTTAGTACATAAAAAATAGTGACAATAATTGTGTTATAGCAGTTCAGTGTGACTGCAACCAATTAAAATGCAAGATGGTCACAAAACAAACTTTGTTTGCAAACTAGCATACCACAGAGATTTCACCAGGGGTGTTCTAAATATTTACATCACAGCATCAACACATATTTGGTCTTTGACTAATATGATGGATACTTCATTGATTGAAAAAACAGTAGCAACTGTAAATATAGGATCGCTAATAAACAATACAAAATCAATATTGAATTTGCACCTGGTGTCAACATAGGACAAAATACACATTTTAACATCTACATTATTAATTATTATAACAAATGTATCCATTTGTTGTTGCTTTATTAAAACTCCATGTGTCAAATTCCATGTGTCAAATTCAATCTTGATTTTGTATTGGTTATTCAATACATCACTTGCAAAATTGTTTGCAAAATTGTTTAACTTGTCACTAGAAGAAGGAATAATTCCTTCAGAATGGAAAGAAGCAAACATTATGCCGCTGTTTAAGAAGGGATCGAGGAACAAGCCAGAAAATTACAGACCAGTGAGTTTAACATCAGTTGTATGTAAATTACTCGAAACATTAATTAGAGACCACATGGTGAAATTCCTTGTAATATATAAATTAATAAATACATCTCAACATGGGTTCCTAAAAGCAAGGTCATGTCTAACCAATCTCTTATGTTTTTTGGAAGAAATTACAAAGTGGGTAGATGACGGGTCACCAGTGGATGTTGTCTACTTAGATTTTCAGAAAGCTTTCGATAAAGTGCCACATCAAAGATTATTACTTAAACTAAAAGCCCATGGTATAGGTAATGATGTAATCAACTGGATAGAAGAGTGGCTTACACACAGAAGACAGAGAGTAATAGTAGATGGTGAGATTTCAAACTGGAAATCTGTTTTGAGTAGGGTACCACAGGGATCAGTATTAGGCCCTATACTGTTTTTAATATATATAAATGATTTGGAAGATGACATATCTAGCAAAGTACTGAAATTTACAGATGACACAAAAGTATTCAGAAAGGTTTGTAAACTTTGTAGTGTTACAGATAAAGAAAGTTTACAGGATGATCTAGATAAATTAGTTAAATGGTAAGAAAAATGGTAAATGTTATTCAATTTTGGGAAGTGTAAATGCATACACATAGGACATGGCAACATGGACGAAGAATATAAAATGGGGGATGCTGTACTAGGTAGAACCACACAAGAAAAGGACTTAGAAGTAACATTTAGTGCTGACATGACAGTTTCAGAGCAATGTCGGATTGCTGCTTTGAAAGGAAATCAAATTCTAGGGCTAATTAGGAGAACTATTGCATATAACGAGAAACAGCTAATTGTACCCCTGTACAAAGCAATAGTTAGACCACATTTGGAATATTGGAATATTGTATTCAAGCATGGAGGCCATATAGTAAAAAGGATATAGACAAGCTAGAAAGAATACAACGAAGAGCAACTAAAATTATTCCAGAATTGAGAGACCTTAGTTATGAAAGTTGCTTATTACAATGTGGTTTGACAACACTAGAGACCAGGATACTAAGGAGACCAAATAGAAGTGTTTAAAATAGTGAATGGTTATGAGGATGTTGATAGGAATATGTTCTTCAAACTTAAAGAAGGCAGTAGAACCAGAGGACACAAAGCAGCATTAGTTAAGGAGCAGTGTAGGTTGGACATGAGGAAGTACTCTTTCTCACAGAGGGTGATAAATGAATGGAACAAACTGCCAAATGATTGTGTTGATGCTGGTAGAGTGAATATGTTTAAAAATATAATTGACAGATATCTGATAAGGGTGGGCTACACATAGATGAGAAAATTGTTGGACTCTCGATAAGCCACTTGCCATCTGGAACTTGTTGTTTGGGATGGAAATCTTGTTAAATCTTGTTAAAACTGATTTAGCCTATCGCGAGTCTGGTTCATTGATGTCCTAATATGTAGTGTGTGAATAGCAGGGCTCGATTTTAAGGGTAATCCATTATTCCAAGCACCCTAGATTTTGGATTACCATGGATTACCAGAACTGTTGGTATGGGAATCCATCTGGATTACCACTTTATTTGATGTACTTTTGCCCACCATCTACATTTCCGTAATTCCCCCTCCTAAAATTGTCCACTCCACATCGTTTGCCAATAAAATGTGTCGAAATGGCATGCCAATATCATTGAAAAAATTTACTTTAGTTGTTAGATCTGGAAAGGCTCAAAATAGTGGATATCCCAAAAGGTAAACACTTTATGGGGTCAAGGCTGATCATGGTCGCGACTTTCATCCTCTTGTCGATCACATGACAAAATTATGAAATTTCACCAAGGGCAAAAAAGTTTTAAGCATTGCCATTTTCACTTCAATAAATGCTTGAAGAAGCATTAAATAATTTAATAGTTTGTCTGATGATTTCATAAAAACTACATACAAAAGTTGCACAAACGAGCTAGCATGTTGCAATGGATACTAGGTAGGTTTGATTTTTCATAAAATCAATTTTGTAATGCGAGTAACCAAAAAATATGTAAAGCGAGTACCCAATGTTTCATCATAGTAAAACACTGCCAGTGCTGAATAATTGGCAATAAGGTGCTATGCCAATCCCTGGAATTTGATGGGTGAACAACATCAAAATAATTGATTCCAAAGCAATTATTCTAACTGTTCTAAATTTATGTTGGATGATTGGTATGTTTTTGAGTACAAAGATTCATTGTTCCCAGAAATGATTGGCATATGCTCACATCAGAATTACTATCTGGTATCAGTGATGACCAGCTGGACATTACTGGAAATGACCAAACCAGAGGGGCAGCATTTATTACGAGATATAAAATAGCTAAGATAAACCCGTTTCTGCTAAAAACCTAGAGCATTTCAAGTTTTCTATTGCTTTTTAGTGTTGTGCTGACTGATAGAACTAACAATTAACATTACCCCAAAATAAAAAAAATTATTGACTCATTACCATGATGTAACTGTAATTTGTTGGTAATTTACCCAGTAAATCTGTGTGGACTTTTGATTTTTTAAAATAAATATTTTACATTTAAAAGCAGCCATTTCTCTATTAAATCTATTGTTTACCTATTACTAAATTTGAGGGTGATCAATCAGATCATTTAGAGCAGTTATTTGTAATTCCTGAAATGATAGCAAAGAAAATTAAGAAGATGAAAGATATTAAATCACCTGGAGTTGATGGGATACCACCAAAACTGCTTAAGTAAATTGTAGACAAAATTAATACACCACTTGCAAAAGTGTTTAATTTGTCACTAGAAGAAGGAGTAGTTTAATTTAAATTTAAATTACAGACAAATATTGTTACTTACACTAAAAGCCCATGGTATAGGTAATGTATAGTATCAACTGGATAGAAAAGTGGCTTACACACAGAAGACAGAGAGTAATAGTAGATGGTGAGATTTTAAACTGGAAATCTGTTTTGAGTGGGGTACCACAGGGATCAGTATTAGGACCTGTACTATTTTTAAGAGTTAAACCTCTATACATCGCTGTTCATTAGCACAATCATCAATTATTTTACCAACATAGGTCATCGCCTTAATGTAAACTTAACACAAACAGGTAATGACCCAACACAATTTATAAAAAAAAATGCATCAAGTTTTTTCTGTACACCTACATATTCTGAGGAAATAATTAACATAGTAAAAAAAGCAAATTCAAAGAAATCAAGTGGATTCGACAATGTTGATCCACACATTATTAAACAAATTATACCACAAATTGCAAATCAACTTGCACACATTTTCAATAATTCACTTATGACTGGCATTGTGCCCAGCAAACTAAAAATAGCAAAGGTTATCCCCTTGTATAAAAGTGAAAACCCTGAACTATTCTCAAATTATAGACCTATTTCTATCCTTCCATGCCTCTCAAAAATACTGGAACGCCTAATGTACAATAGGCTTTACAATTTTTTAGCAGAACACAACATAATATCAAAAAAACAATACGGATTTAGGAAAAACTATTCTACGTATATGGCACTGATTGATTTGGTTGATAAAATATCAAGTAACATGGACCATAAAAAGTATAATATAGGTGTTTTTCTTGATCTATCCAAGGCTTTCGATACAATAGATCATAACATTTTAATAAATAAACTTCAATGCTACGGTATAAGAGGTAATGCCTGCAACTGGTTTAAAAGCTATCTTAATAACAGAAGACAGTATGTATCGTATAACCAAGCAGACTCAAAATATATGACAATTACATGTGGAGTTCCACAAGGATCTATATTAGGCCCATTACTCTTTATTTTATATATAAATGATATTGAAAATGTATCAGATATCCTAAATCCTATACTGTTTGCAGATGACACAAGTCTCTTTCATGCTCATACGTGCTTCAACACTCTCATCGAAGAGGTAAACATAGAAATACAAAAAATCTCAACATGGTTCCATACCAACAAACTTTCCCTAAACACCAAAAAGTCAAATTTTATTATATTCACACCAAAAGGAAAAAAATACAATATCAACAGTGCCTTAATACAAGTAGATGGAAACAAAATAAAGCATGTTAAATTCACCAAATTCCTAGGGATATTTATAGATGAGCACTTAAGTTGGACAACACATATTGACAACCTATCAAAACAAATAGCACGGAATGTGGGAATGCTTAACAAATTAAAACATTTTCTCCCTATGTATATAATGAGAACTATTTATTGTTCATTGATCTTATCACATTTACAATATTGCACTCTATTGTGGGAAAATTCATATTGTACAAACTTAAACAAACTAAGAATACTACAGAAGAAAGCTATTAGGATAATCACAAATTCTCATTACATCGCACACACTGATCCTCTATTCTCAAAGTTAAAACTATTAAAATTGGATGATCTATATAAACATCAACTAGGAATTTTTATGTATAAAGCAGCAAATAACAAACTCCCAGATTCTATGTCATCAATGCTTACGAGAATACAAAATATCCACAAACATAATCTAAGAAACCAAAATAGCTATTATATCCAAAACATAAGAACAAACAGCAGGAAATGTACAATAAACTATTCAGGACCAGTATTCTGGAATGCATTACCTAGTAAATTAAAACAGCTTGTGTCCATTAACCAATTTAAAAATAAACTGAAAGAATTGTTACTCTCTAAATACCAATGACTTTACAGTAAACACTGCAAAAAAAAAAAATTTTGTATTTGTACAAAATGTACTCTATATCTACATTTATTTTCACATGGTGGAGAAGACCATGTGTTTCATGCTTATGTAATATTTAATGTAGTCAGGATCATGTATTAATGTATTCATGCTCACATTTAATGAATACATGACAGTTGTGTAGTTAGTGTATTATTTGTTCATATAATTCAAAGTACAAATTGTATGTTGATATTTAAGCAACATTTTTGAGACTAAATTTTATATTTGTATAACATATACTTTACATCTACCATTATTTTAACATGGCAGAAAAAACCATGTATTGATGTTCGTGTAGTATTTAATGTATTGATGTTCGTGTAGTATTTAATGTATTCATGGTTCCTGCATTACTTAATGTGTTCATGTTCACATTGTAATGTATTCATGTGCAATAATTTGTTAGGTTATTAGTGTAGTATTTGTTTATAAAATTCTAACTACAATTTGTATGTACATATTTAAGCAATTTTTTCCTGCATTACTTAATGTGTTCATGTTCACATTGTAACGTATTCATGTGCAATAATTAGTTAGGTTATAATTACAATTTGTATGTACATATTTAAGCAATTTTTTACATTATATTGTATTTCAATTACAATAATGTTGCGTAGTATATGTTTTTGGCTTAAGCCTAAGGAAACAAAATAATTATGTTGATTTATTTCTGGGTGGTCCTCGTCATAAGCCCCGCGGGGTTTCTAGAGGATCTCCTTGGTTGCTCTGCTATTCGTATAATCTCTGACTCATATCATATTGTAAATATCTCAAAATGTATGTGTAGCCAAAATAAAGTTATTCATTCACAATCAAATGTCTGTAGTAGGATCTTTGTTATGATAATGACAAATATTTTTGCATATATTAATGAAAAACAATCATGAAAATAAATGTTTGTTTCCATCATATTGGTAGATTAACCTGGGTCATATCACCATGGTAAAGTATTTTGACCCAGTTCAATATATTGTGCCATGGGGATATGACTTCCCAGGGTAATCTTCATTTCGAAGTACTGTTATTGTATAACATTTTAGTTTTTATATTGCAGAACACATGAAAGTATCTTTACTAGTAAAATATCTGATCCTAGATTAGTTCCTGCTAGAGGTTGAACACTTACCTGCAGGAGTTAAACACAATGGAGACTCTGTTATCAGATAAATACATCCTTGCAATTTACTGATAACTTGTCAATTACACCATAGGCGATAGGCTTTGAGGTATAATTTAATCAGAAAACCACATATTTGGAATTTCTCTGTTGGGTCAGTATTTAGAAGGATGTGTGCTGGTGTATTATGAATATGTTTCTATGCTAACACATGTAACAAAATTAAAGTGAAATTAAAGTGAAACAGTTTTCCTGGCAGCTGACATATTGACCAGGGCGCTGATGCTTGCTGACTACACAACCAATAAGAAAACAGATCCTCAGTTAGTTCTTGCAAATAGGTGCAGCTGAGATTTCTACTTAAGTGCCATTGACCAGATCAGAGCGCCTACAGGTACAAACAGGTACAAACAGGTATAAACAGGTATAAACAGGTATAAACAAGTACAAACCGAAGTAAAGCAAACTCTCAAACAAGTGGGCTGTTGTTAAGTCAGATCAGGATAAGTTTAGGCCATCGTATGTTTTATAAGTTGAGTTCAGACAGAAACAGCATGGCCAATAAATTGGCCATATCCTATTGGCAACAGTAGGACTAGGCTTTTTCAAATAAATTTTCATTTGGTGAGAGAATATTGCGAGACTACAAGCGCTCGTGATGTAGTATGGCCCATGAAATAAAGATACTGCAAGTTCAACAAGGTTTAACTGGCTTGATATTCTTGATTATAGTTGCAAATGGTTATGTTTTATTAACTCTTATATGTGCATAGGCCCAAAACCATGACTTTTGTTTCCCGTTGACTCTGTGCTATACACTCTCAATATAAACACCCATTATAATTAAACTATAAATGGTCCTGTTGCCAACACTCTCAATATTAACACCCATTATAATTAAACTATAAATGGTCCTGTCTCCAACACTCTCAATATAAACACCCATTATAATTAAACTATAAATGGTCCTGTTTCCAACACTCTCAATATTACACCCATTATAATTAAACTATAAATGGTCCTGTTTCCAACTTGTATCAAGTCCTGAGGTTTTTTTGGTAACATGACAAATTACTTGTCAAATATGACCATTGCTAAATTTGTTAGGCACACATTCAGTTAGGAAGGATGTGAGGAGGAGCAAAATAAAGGTAATGCTAGGAATTGTGCAGCACAGAAAACAACTTCCCATCCATGCTATGCCATTAGCTGTAAGCTTGTGACAGTGTTGACAATGACAAACATAGTCCTACCTGCTCATAGCTGCTTATCTTCCTTCCTGCAGTTGCTCTCCCTTCCTCTCTACGAAGAGAACAATATTTCTTGTGAGTCATTTATCACTTGGAACATGTGCTAAAAACAACTGACCATCACCCACAAGATAATCTGAGCATAAATTTAGTGCTACTGTGTATCTAGCACTACTTGCCACAGTATACTGCTTTATGACCAAGTATAAACAACAACAAGTATCAAGGGGGTGAAACAAGTATAAACAACAACAAGTATCAAGGGGGTGAAACAAGTATAAACAACAACAAGTATCAAGGGGTGAAACAAGTATAAACAACAACAAGTATCAAGGGGGTGAAACAAAGAAAGCCAACTAACCCATCTTCTATAATGCCAACTAGTTCCTTTGCAAACAGCCTCCGTCCTTCCGTCTTGTCTTCTCCCGCATCATGGTAAACTGACCCAGCCTGGCTATGTTGATCAGGCAGAACTGTTTTTAATTCATCTTCATTCAGTTGGTCAGCAAATGCATCAAAGTTAAATTCTGGCAGACACCTGCGCAGTCGCATGACCATTGGATTGAAAACTTTGCATCCATCTGAGATGATACGTCGGTGCAGTATGGGGTGTTTGCCCTCTCCAGGTGTATCTGCAGGGATGCTGCATTGGTCTTGCTGGTGTTGTTGGTATTCTGGAGCTGAGTGTCTGCTTTGACCCTGGGGTGGATATTCTCCTTGTTCTCGTTGGTACTTTGGATCAAGGTGGCGTTGTTGATCCTGGGGTGGATATTCTCCTTGTTCTTGCCCATATTTTGGATCAAGGTGGCCATGTTGATGCTGGGGTGAATATTCTCCTTGATCTTGGGGTGGATATTCTCCTTGTTCTCGCTGCTCTCTTGGATCAATGTGGCTATGTTGATCCCGGGGTGAATATTCTCCTTGATTTTGCTCGTATCTTGGATCAAGGTGGCCATGTTGATCCTGTGTTGGATATTCTCCTTGTTCTCGCTGGTGTCGTGGATCAAGGTGGCCACGTTGATCCCGGGGTGAATATTCTCCTTGATCTTGCTCGTATCTTGGATCAAAGTGGCCATGTTGATCCTGTTTTGGATATTCTTGTTCTCGCTGGTGTCGTGGATCAAGGTGGCCACGTTGATCCCGGGGTGAATATTCTCCTTGATCTTGCTCATATCTTGGATCAAGGTGACCATGTTGATCATGTGTTGGATATTCTCCTTGTTCTCGCTGGTACCCAGAATTATGGTACCCATTTTGACCCATCAGTGGATATTCTCCCTGTTGTTGGTGTCTTGAAGCAGGCTGTGTTGCGTAGCCCACAGGTCCTTGGCTAGCTACAGGCTGCCTCACTGGCAGTGGTTGTGTACCATAACCAGACTGGGCTCTCTGTGAAGGTCTCTTTTCTTCATGGAACTTCCCTCCCACCCTTCCATGGTAACCTCCTTCTGGGTGACTTTTCCACTGTTCTTGTTCATGCAGATCCCAAAATTCCCTGTTCTGACCATGCCTGTTTTCCCTGCTTTGATAATACCTGTCTTCCCTGCTCTGATCATACCTGTCTTCCCTGCTCTGATCATACTTGTCTTCCCTGGTCAGATCACGTCTGTCTTCCCTTCTCCGACCATGCCTGTATTCCCTGCCCTGATCATACCCGTCTTCCCTGCTCAGATCACGTCTATCTTCCATTCTTTGACCATGCCCATCTTCCCTTCTCCGACCATGCCTGTCTTCCCTGCTCCGGCCATGCCTGTCCTCCCTGCTCTGTTTCTGCCTGTCTTCCATGCTCTGACCATGCCTGTCATCCCTGCCATGCCTGTCCTCCCTGCTCCGTCCCTGCCTGTCTTCCCTTCTGTTGTGGTGATTTCTTCGTTGGTTCATATTTGTGAAACGCTTCAATGATCACCAGTTAGTTGGACCACTGACTGTTTCACTGCCTAACCGACAATATCTTCTAAATCCTCCAGTTCTTGTTTGGCCAAGTTGTCAAGTTGCTAAGTCCATAGGCAACATTAATGGCAGCTTCAAAAGTCAATGCAGAAGGTATTTAGACCTATCCACAGGAGCAGCACATTCACTTCTGGTGGTTGAAGCAAGCAACATGCCACAAGTAACAGTCTCTCAAACAGGTAGCTTAAACCTATCTAGTAAAAGAATCACTTGATAAGGGGGGCACACCTCAATGTTTTAGTGTCCAGTGGTAAACCTTTCAACAATAAATTATTCTCATCTTTTGTGACTGTGTGTGCGTGCAAGCGTGCATGCCTGCATGTATATGCATACGAGCCAACCCTGAGTGGAGCACACCTGTATGTGTGCGTGCATGCATGCATGTATAATATATATATATATATACACACACACAGATATGTGAGTGGGACCCCTCACTGAAACGTAACTGAACCGTGACCTTATAACAAACTGAAAGAATCAGAGCATATAATTATAGAGCAACAGTTCGTTCTGGTTAACTGGTCACCATCAATGGTCACCATGCTGTGCTCACTGCATGGTACCCTTACTTCCTGATTATTATACAAGTTGGTTATCTGAAAAAGTGGGTCATAAATATTTAGTCTTACACACATTGAATTTATATATTTTTTGTTCCTCAGGTTCTACTTCAAACTGCCTGCCTAATGTGTCAACATAACAGGGGCAGATTTAGGCTTGTTGGTAGGGGGATCTCAGTCAGTCGTAGTCATGTTATTCTACTTATGAACCGGAGAGGGGGGATGGGATGACATGTTTCATTCTACTTACAGAAGAGTTACTATTAGCTGGCTGCTAATACTTCAGCCTTTACATTGACACTAGTTCCAATGTAGGCCTATATACGATGTCCTTTGCCGTAATATTTGCCATGGCCTGGGGGGACTTGAGACCCCCTCCATGGCCTAGGGGGGTCTTGAGACCCCTAGACCCCCTGGATCCACTGCTGCATGTATATGGTCGAATCTCATGAACCGTTGGCATGTGGTGTTTTCAGATGTGTCAAAAAAAATTATATATCTTTTTCATATTTTGGTTACATAAAGTAAACATGTTGGGGTGTCTTGAAAAAAGATATGCTGGTCACTAAATCTGAATAAATTCCCTGTGGTTTGTCGATAACCAGTAAGGGTTTTACTTAGTTCTGCCTCTCGAATCCAAGCTATGCGTTTACTGCCAATGTGTGTTTAATGAATACCATTAATAATATATTCATGATTTCATGAGTATGACACCTAAAAACAAATTGTTCAACTATATTTGTTACATTTGTCAGTGATCAAGATGGTTATGCTAATGTTCTACCAACTAGAAATTTAATAGAGGATATCCTTTCAAATACCACCACAAAAAAGAACACAGTGCAAACAAATATTGCGAAGATTGAATTGTATAATTAAAATAGGGCGTTTTGGGAGTGTAAATTTGATTGTCATATCCAACGTACTAAATAATAGTGATAAGTAGCATATAGATAGATAAGTAGTGATAAGTAGCATATAGATAGATAAGTAGTGATAAGTAGCATATAGATAGATAAGTAGTGATAAGTAGCATATAGGTAAATAAGTAGTGATAAGTAGCAAATATGAATCGTCAGAAAGCACAAAAGTCGACCAGGCCCGATGGAGGATAAACTGCCCCTGACTATTCGTCCTGTTACACGGACAGTGTATAGGATGACAGGACAACATCAGGACGAGGGTGACAGGACAACATCAGGACGAGGGTGACAGGACAACATCATGACGAGGGTGCAGCAGCAGTTGAATTGGATTAGAGTATCTCAACCCGGCTGAGTCTGATAGTTTTTGAGGGTTTGGCAATTGTTACACATTCATAAACTATCAACTCCTATGTTCATTAATATGTAAACAGTAAATAAAAACCAAATGAAGACTAAATATATTGATTATTACATTTTGTCATGTTTTACGTTTTAGCAAATGTTCTTTAAATGTGTTCGGGCAGGCTACTTTTCAGGGGGAAGAGAACTTTTGAAAGTTGTTGGTCCAACTGTCGAACAACTTTTTCATATGAAGGTCATACACGGCTCCTTGGCACATGAAGGTCATACACGGCTCCTTGGCACATGAAGGTCATACACGGCTCCTTGGCATCATGTTTTATAAATTTTACTGGTGTTTCCTGCCTTTCCCATGCCTACTTTCCCATGCCTACTTTTCAAGTCATTGTAGGAGACATTTAATACAAACTCACTTTTGTATCTGCTTTTTGTGGCATGACCTTCTTTAGAAATGAATGTGTCGTTGCAATGGTGTAGATTCATTCCTATGTTCCTACGTTCCACAAAGCTCTAACACTGGGTGTTTCATTCGTGGTCCTCCCAGTGTTATATAACGGGGTGGATGGTCACTTTTTAAAATACTGTGGATTTGTGAGGCAGAGGATTCGTGAGATTTGTGTTATGCAATTAACACTTCAGTTCAGAAGAAATTGTGTCCAGAAAGAAAGGTATCATTATTTTATGAAAATACCGTACGCAAAGTACCTAAACATAATGAACTCTGTGCCGCTAATCACCTTAACTTTTGTAATTATGGGTGTTCTTAATGGATTCGTCAGGCAGAAGCTTTTATTGACCACAACTGACTTTCATTTCCTTTTATTTTGGTACAAACATCACTTAATTCATAATTATTTCTTCATAATATCTTCATAGTTTATATATATATATATGTATGTATGTATGTATGTATGTATGTATGTATGTATGTATGTATACATACATACATACATACATACATACATACATATATATATATGCATGGTCACATAGAACTTGATATTGATTATAATATATGTCAATATTTTAAAACTTTTTGTCAGGCCTACTTTTTGGATTCATGAGGCAGAAAGAAAAATTAGCCAAATAAATAAAATCAGCGAAAAATCACATCTTGGCTCAGTATCTAAATTTTGGTACTATTGAAATCCTTGAACATTGATGGTTCGATTGTAATGACATTAGTATGGGCATGTGCATGCAGTTCCAAGTGGTAGGTAAAGTTTGGAAAAAAGTATAAAAAAACATTGACGAGATTAGAGCCTGGATTCTGATACATCAACTTAAATTCAACAACGACAAAACTGAGTTTATAGTGCTGCAGGCACCACACAATCTACGTGTTTACGGAAGCCCCAGCTTGGAACTACCTGGACTTACTTTACAATCCTCAGATGCAGTCAAGAATCTGGGCTGCTACTTCAACCGACACATGCTGTTAGACCGCCTCGTCTCCAGTTACTGTTCTTCGGCCTACTACCATCTGCGCCTGATTGGCAAAATTCACCATCTGCTGAGGTGAGATGCACGCCACGCTGTGGTACGCAGTCTAGTTCTGGGCTGCCATAATTTCTGCAACACATTATTTGGTTAACAATGGGCAATTCAACTGCCTTCAATGAGTGCAGAACTTGGCCGCATAACTTATCAACCGAGTCAGACAATGAGAACATATTACACCAATTCTGCAATCACTATACATTGGCTGCCGATCAGGATGCGAGTCATCTTCAAGATATGCATGTACATATTCAAGATCATACATGGCTTAGCCCCGGACTACCTCAACTGTGTGGTAGTGTGCTACGTGCCCACATGCGCTTTACGATCAACATGTGACACCACACTCCTCAAAGTGACAATGTCAAAGAAATCGATCGGACAGAGCAATTTTGCAGTGACAGACCCACGACTGTTGAATAACCAGCCAAAATGTGTGCGATCTGCAGGAACATTAATGGTTTTTCGAAAAAAACTTAAAACACACATATCACCTGCCTTGATACAAACACTTCTTTTTGCATACAAGTACAGATGTATATATACTCTACAATATTGATTACTAATTTCATTGCTTGAAACTGTATTTTAACACTCTGAATATTTTGTGTTTCAGCTTAATTTATTTAATTTATTGAATATCTTGAGCTTTTAGTCTACAAGTCTACATATAAGCGACATTACTTTCTATTTTACAGCATTGATATTAATTTAAAAAAAATTATTCTGTATTTGAACACTCTAAAAAAAATTTTGTTTTAGCTTAATTTTATTTTATTTATTGAATATTTTGAGCATTTAGTCCACATGTAATTTTATTATGTGAAGTGCTTTAACTGGTAATCATTTACATAAAAAGCGTTATATGAAGAACCGGTATTATTAATATGTATAGACGTGTATCAGAATATTACTTTACAGTTAGTGAAAGACATTGAAATAACACAAGTTGGATGTTCACGTTATATTCTGTGTCAAATGCTTCCTGGGAGTTAACTTAGATACCCTGTCATGTCTGCTGTGGTTAACTATTTGCAAGCCTGACCAAGACCATTTCAAAATGCCTCATATTCATATTCAGTAGTTTTGTTTTTGCACACATAGTTTATGGCACCCACTTCCACAGTCATATTACAGAGAAACACAATCATTATGCAAAAATACACCTATATACTGTTAATTATAGAGAGAGTAATTAAATGAGTATAGGGTTATGGTATTATTGCTGTGGGCCATTATTGCCTGCCACGTGCACATGACAACATGGTTGTCATGATTTTGGGCTTTAGAAATTAAATATGTGATAATGACTTGTGCAATAGGGTATAGGTGGAATTTGTGACCCCTAAGGCCTGGTTGACTATTGATTGTTCTTCTGTAAACCCTACAGGGTATACATGTAGTTATGCACTGTAGTTATCAGTGGTATGCCATCAACTAAGTACAATATCTTTATCTGCATCTGCTGGAATGTACCATGTTTTGGTAAGGTTTAAGTGGCATGCAAAAACGCCAGGTATATACATAAAAAATATTATATGTATATTGTTCTGTTTATGGAGTAAACCTTCAGATAGCCTAATGGATGGATGCTAAAGGGTGATGAGGGACGTAGATGGGAAGGATGCTGTGAGAGAGACGGTTATTGTTTGATTATAACAGGACTCATTGGTGGTGTATCATGTGATGATGAATCTGGGGTTATGACAACTTGTTGCAAGGCCAGTAAAAGAATGACTAACAGCCGATGAGACAGATCTGTGTGGTATAGACGTATGTGTTTTTAGTGTGACCAGCACTACTGTGTACAGTAAAAATCCAGGCCATAAGCGATTCATTTGAATCAACCAATATATTCATCATTGGTGATTTTAATGCGGATATTAAGAACCCCAGTCTTTTTACTCCATTTCTCAATGCTTTTATAAACGACTGTCACCTTATTGCAAGTGACACATTGCTTCTCCCCTCTGATGCTTTTACTTATGTTAGTGGAGCTGGCTCAAGGAGCTGGCTCGACCATGTGCCCACCACCCACTCCAGTCACTCATCAATCTCTGATATGGAATTAAATATGATTGTGTCTCTTCCGACCACTTACATCTATGCTTTACTATATATGCCAAGTTATTACCTTCTTCCGAGGTCCCCATACAGGAGCAAATTCAAGCACCTTGTTACTATGTTGGATGCCTCTAAGGCCTTTGACAAAGTCAACCATAGTAAACTTTTCACCAAACTAGTTGACCAGGGCTGTCCTTCTTTTATTGTGCGCATTCTTTATTACTGGTACAGAACTCAGAAATTCACTGTCAGATTGTGTTGTAGCTTCTCAGAATTTTTTACCATTTCAAACGTTATTAAGCAGGGTGAAATCCTTTCTCCACATCTTTTTATCATTTACATGGATGACTTAAGTGTAAATTTGAATAAATTACAAATTGGCTGTCTTTATGCAGGAACCATAATGAATCATATGATGTATGCCGATGACCTTTGTGTTTTTTCACCTAGTGTTGCTAGGTTGAGAAAACTCACCGATTGTTGTGCCGAGTACGGCAATATGTTTGCATTCGCTCATCAATTTTTAACCTTTTATGCCGGTTAGAAAAATCCGACAATATACTTTTTGTGAATTACTTTCACACTTTTATTTATTATCAAAGTCCACTGATTAAACATTAGATTGATCAATTGTATGCTTTTAATTCATGTTTGTACTTTTATACAAATATATTTTTTATCCTGACTAATTTATATATATTATACTCATTGTCGCTGAGCCGTTTATCATAGCAGAGCTGCTCAGCCTAAGGTAAAGGGCACCCTAAGACTAAGGAAATGCTAGTAGCCACTTACCCGTCTGTGGACAATAGAAATAGCGATCGAGGCTCAATCTGTGCATGTAGATCATAGTGCCCTGCACAGGCCAGGCTTTGGGCCCAAGCCCAGCCTACAGCCGGGCCAGGCCAGGCCTACATTTTGCAGGCCTGGGGCAGGCCTGAAAAAATATTAAACATCAGGCTTAGGCCGGGCCTGGGCCTAGTGTGAGCGGGGCGGGTCGGGCCTGGCCTGGGCCTAATAACAATATTAATACAAAACCCATACATATTACTACTACATAGTACATACAGAATACAGATGTTACAGACGCATATTTTTTGCATGAATACAGCTTTTCGCATAGATCTAATGGCCCCATAAGCTCACTTGGCTGGAAGTAGCCAGCCCCAAATGTTTACTTTAGACATATTTGCAGAGTCAATCAAGTGAGTGATGCATGTTTATGTGATGAAATACCTTTGAATATATACAATAGTTGTGAGCCTAAGTATTATATATAGTATTTATTGAATACTAAGTACATGTAATATGTAATGGAAATTATGTAGGCCTATTGTTTACAAGCTGCCTATATAAGTAATGCTAAGTAGGTCAACAACAAGTAAACAACTGTTTACAAGGTGCCTATATAAGTAATGCTAAGTAGGTCAACAACAAGTAAACAACTGTTTACAAGCTGCCTATATAAGTAATGCTAAGTAGGTCAACAACAAGTAAACAACTGTTTACAAGGTGCCTATATAAGTAATGCTAAGTAGGTCAACAACAAGTAAACAACTGTTGGAGACATTTGACCATTTATATAACATTGTGTACCTTGCAACAAATTTGAGTTCCAAGATCTACTAGTGAAATGTTTTAGGTATTTTACGATGCACAAAAGTAATGTATACATTATTTAGTATAACCAAACAATTTGTCTTCAGAATGTTGCCACCAAGTCATATATCAGATTGCATAGATCAAGGGACTGTGTTTATGTAGATACACATGTGTAATTAATCAATTAAACAAGCTAATTTGAAAATGCTCACTGTGACAACATCACAAAATATCGGTTTGAAACATGCTCGCTATAAGTGGCGCCGTTTTCGATTTTAAGCATCCTGCTAGACTATGTAAATATATCAGTAAAATGCAGAATTTTCGTGTATTTATGTTTGTAAATAAAAGTTCACCCTTCCCGAATGCTAAATATTAAAAATTAGTGCCGTAAATCGAAATTTGTGTAGTAGATTAGCCATGATTAACTATAAACTTATCACCCTTTGAACCTACCAGTGGACATTCTATTGTCTAGGTCTTCCCTCCAAGTCTTGCCTGCCTGAATGACATCCCACTGCCTAGTACCCACCCCAATGACAGCCTGCTGCCCAGTGCCCACCACAATGACAGCCCACTGCCCACCCCAATGACAGCCCACTGCCCACTGCCCACCCCAATGACAGCCCACTGCCCAGTGCCCACCCCAATGACAGTCCACTGCCCAGTGCCCACCCCAATGACAGCCCACTGCCCAGTGCCCACCCCAGTTGGTATTTTTCAATTGTTTCAAGTAGTGTCTACTGTTTAGTGTGTACAATTTCCCCAGTACTGATTCATTCACACTTGTAGTAATTCACACGTCTGAACCTAATCTCTCTCAGGCTAGTGACTCCAGGCCTGCTAGAAATGCAACTGGGTTTCAGTGCCAGTGGGTGACATATGGGATTGAAATATCAATATTAATGTTTTTTAATGTTACTGAATTTTCTCAACCCCTTGGCGGTCAACATACAACTGTAGCTTCATTATTTTGCCTGCAACAGAGTTGCAAACACTTAAAAATGTGACAACTTTGGCCACATTATATGGGACCGTGTTATAGACTTAAATATGACACAATATATTCACTGAATAATGACTTGTTCATACGCTATGTTCACATCTATGTTGTCTGTGCTGTTGTGTCTTTAATTAATAGCTGTAACTGAAGTGGTTTAGGTCACATCGTCAGAGAGAGAATGGTTGACGGTAAGACTAAGAGGCAGATGAAGACACAGAGCCACACGGAGAGACAACTGCAAGGCATGGATGGAGAACATGAAGTATGACATCTGGTCAGAATGGCACAATGCAGATATGATTAGCTGACCTTCCGAGAGGACAAGACAACACATGATGTTGTTGATGACGAAGAGGAAGATGAAGTTGTATCATGCATGGTTAGGAAATAAAATGTATATACACAGTGAGGTGAGTGATGCATGTTTATGTTATGAAATACCTTTGAATATATACAATAGTTGTGAGCCTAAGTATTATATATAGTATTTATTGAATACTAAGTACATGTAATATGTAATGGAAATTATGTAGGCCNGGTATTTTACGATGCACAAAAGTAATGTATACATTATTTAGTATAACCAAACAATTTGTCTTCAGAATGTTGCCACCAAGTCATATATCAGATTGCACAGATCAAGGGACTGTGTTTATGTAGATACACATGTGTAATTAATCAATTAAACAAGCTAATTTGAAAATGCTCACTGTGACAACATCACAAAATATCGGTTTGAAACATGCTCGCTATAAGTGGCGCCGTTTTCGATTTTAAGCATCATGCTAGACTATGTAAATATATCAGTAAAATGCAGAATTTTCGTGTATTTATGTTTGTAAATAAAAGTTCACCCTTCCCGGATGCTAAATATTAAAAATTAGTGCCGTAAATCGAAATTTGTGTAGTAGAAATCTATCACTGCACGGGCGGCGCCATCTAGCGGCCTAAAATAAAATTAATTGTTGACATCGTCGCACGTGGGGGCGTCAATTTTAAGAGTGATGTACGTTATTAGCCATAGGTAGCCAAACCCAAATATTGTCTAGTAATGTAAATAAATGATCTATGAAAGATATACAATTGTTTTTTTCCGTGAATAAAGGCGAATCCCGGATTTGCGAGAATCATAAAATGTTCACCTTGAATAAAAACTACTTTCACTTAAAGAAATAAAACACGATGTATATCTTAGTAAAGTTTATTTACTTAGCTTTACAGGCATATGCACACTTGTATTATAGGTGGTCTATGTCAGCTGCTATGGACCGTAATAGGCACCCCCTATAAACGGGCCTCTGCGGTACACGTTTTGGTCAACTTGCTGATCACAACACTACTAGCGCCACCTAACGAGCTGCAGTATTGCTATCATGAAAACTAATGCTGAAACGGCACTTGTCTAGAATCCGGGCAAACGTCAGTGTCGCCTTTAGAACATGCATTATGTATAGGACCCATGCACAACGCATAGCACAATGCATACTGAACTAAGGAACGTGTAAATAATTAAACAGTTCGCGCAAAAACATTTTTAATCACCTTTTTTGATGCTCGAATTCGCATATTTATAACTCGCTTTCAGTGTCACCATCTTGCGAATAAAAGGGACAAGATGGCGCTCAAAGCACGTTAAATATGCGAATTCGAGCTTCGAAAAAGGCGATAAAATGTGTTTTTTATACACAACATTTAATTTACATGTTCCGTAGTTCACTATGCATTGTACATGCATGGTGCATGGCTACTGCACAAATTGCATTTTAAGGAACCTCCAACTTGCTCTTGTAAACCCATGCATGTTCTGTTCGCAATAAAACAGTTACTACTGCACTGGCACTAGGCAGAGTCATCCGCCCCACTCTTGAGCTAGCCTAGGGGCGGAGATCTTCACCGGCATTTGCTAAAACGCCAATTTGGGAGTTCCGTAGCCAAATGGCTACGGAACTAATAACTTAAGTTTTAAAACCAATACACACTAACCGTTTCACATGTGTATTCTGTGACATACAACCGACACTTGGGCGTCAAGAAACTGAAGAAATGTGCTCCAAATAATTATTTATGAGTACATTTATCGGTCACACAGAAAAGATTTCATAAATAGCCGCCATACTGTGCACGTGATGTTGCCTTTGGGTCACATGATCAAACGCGATTTCGTGTAGAATGAGGCCAGAGTGGGCCAGCAGCACAGACATAAATAAAACACCCGTTAGTAAGTTAGTAGTTTATAGGGGCATGATTAATGATGTAACTCTATGGCCAGCAGACGGCAATTCTTAGCGTGACCTTATATAGATCTATGGAAATCCCGCTTGCTATTCTCGCTCACAACAACATCCGGTTATATACAAACCTTGACAAGCACATGCGTTCTGACAAAAAGGTAATAATTTCACACTTTTACATGGTTATTGTCAGGTAACTTTAGTGATATACATATAAGAATGCATACAGACACGAAAGACGTGTTTATTGCTCTGTTTATGGCGTTTTTGTAAGGTTTCACGTTTCATGAAAATACTTAAGCTTTTGATGAACGAGATCTTCGCCCCTACTACAGCAACAGCCAGATAGAAACAAAATTGTAGGGCGATTGACTTTGCCTACACTGGCACTGGCTCATTGTCGCCGGACCGACACAGTGGCAGGGCGACTCCGCAGCGACATTAATTGTAATTAGTATTTTTTTAGGTGGAATTGGTATTTGTAATTGGTGTGGACTGGGAATTGATGTAACTGATCTCAAGTCTGGCTACAACATCGATGAGTTGGCGCTTGTGTTTTGTACATTAATTTATGAGTCTTATTTGTAGGAAAATGTTGATATTTAATTAAATATAAGATGAATTGGTGTTGTATATGCAATTAGACATTTTATGGCGAATGGGCGTCTGTTTTATGGTTAGGTCAGAAAATAAGTATAGCATTCACCCTTCAGAATGTTGCAGGCAATTTTTAGCTCTTGGCATTTATTGTTGTTACCGTTAGTTTTTATTACAAGAATGCTGTATACGATTTTTGTCCGAGTTGGCTTGACTTGGGCACGCTTATATATAGGACATGCGTCGTCATAACTACAGAGCATACATGTCATGTACGAAGTTGGGAATGCTGCCAACTATAGTCTCGGCTAGCATATTCTTACAATATACAATACAATACAATACAATACAATACAATATAACTTTATTCATCCCATTCAAGGCAATTACATCGTCGTTTGGACGAGCACAGTATATAAAATATTAAAATGTAAAATATAACATAGGTAACAGCGTATTGCTGGCTCACATCATCGTAGTCACAAGAACAATAATTTGTCACATGAACACACGGAGTGCATTTCACACTGTAACCACTAAATATATTTAGAACGAACGCACGCACGCACGAACGCACGCACACACACATTGTTGAAAAGACTGATGGCATCTAGAATAAAGGATAACTTCTTACGGTTTGTTTTGCACGAGAGGCACTTAAAACAGCGGCCCGATATACTGCTGTTTTCCCTGCCTAATTGTTGCTTTTACTTCTTTATTTACTTGTTTTTTCTTTTCGGTCGTACCCTGGAAGAATACTCTTTTGTTTATTTAGGACGGCTTTTAGATCTTTCGTGACCCAAGGTTTATTGTTGGGAAAAACAGTGATTTGTTTGGTTGGAATCACAGAGTCAAAGCAGAACGAAATATATGATGAAATAATACCAACAAGTTAATTTAGATTTTTACACGTGTCATAGAACACGTGCCACTCTGTGCAGTCAAAGCAGTCCTGTAACGCAACAATACTATCGGCAGCTTTTCACGGTTTCATCACCCGCTCATGTCTATGAAAGACGGGTTTGTACACGGGGGCTAGGAGTACACACTTGTGGTCAGCTGATTCAATAGGAGGTAATGCTATGGACGTGTAGGCTGCAGGCACTGAACCGTAGCAAAGATCAATTATCTTGTTCGTACGAGTTGGACATGTGACGTATTGATGAAACGTCTTCAATGTTTTATCGAGAAGGCAGAGATTACAGTTACCCAGCACACATTTCGGAGCATCTTGAGAAATTGGGGGAATTACCCTGGCAGACAGAAGGGCCGAAGTGAGACGGACAAGAGCTCAATGTCAGGCGTGCAAAGTGTGTGTCACGAACAATGACCGTTCTGCACCATCTCCTATTGACATAGAAGCATACTCCCCCTCCTTGTTCTTTTCAAGTGTCACGTTTGTTTCTGTCCAATCGAATGGGTGTATCAAACTCATCGATAAATAAATCACTGTCTTGCACATTACCATCAAGCCAAGTCTCAGTAAAAGCAAGTAGACAGGCCTGTCTGTACTCGTGCATATAGTTCACGTTTGCTTGTAACTCGTCCGTTTTGAGCGAAGTGAACGGACGTTAGAAAGGAGTACGGTGGGGACGGGTAATTTGCAACTCCTCATCATTTTCAGTGTTTGTCTTATCCCTCCCTTTTTCCCTCTTTTCCTCTTCTTCCTTTGCTTGCTGTCTGTGGTGTTTTGCTCTGTGGCTGAACGTAACGTTTGATATACATTCTATTTGAATTTTGGATCTGTATGTAGCATGTTAAAATATGTGTTATGCATGCACGAGCATGACTTGCATATACACGTTTGATATACATTCTATTTGAATTTTGGATCTGTATGTAGCATGTTAAAATATGTGTTATGCATGCACGAGCATGACTTGCATATACACAGTGTAATAACATAATCATAATTAATAAAAACAATTATGTGTATGTATGTATGCATGTATGTATGTATGTATGTATGTATGTATGTATGTATGTATGTATGTATGTATGTATGTATGTATGTATGTATGCATGCATGCATGCATGCATGCATGTATGTATGTATGTATGTATATGTATGTATGTATGTATGTATGTATGCATGTATGTATACCAATGTAATACAGGTGTGTCATGTACAACCCGAACCACAATGTGCTATGGACTTTTCTGAAGTTCAACGTTTTGGTTGCGTGGGCGGGATGCCCAGAAGTATCGTCGCAGTGCACTTGTGGTCATTAGTTACTGTATTATGAGTGTTATGAAAGCCGCCATCTCTTTGTGTGTTCTGGCACCGAACTGACGGTCAATGGCCGTTGACCAAAGACGGACCTTATATGTATCGATAATTATATACTGGTCGGCGTAGTCGACAGTCTCTCTAGAGCTCATTCAACAAACCCCAACTAAGTGGGGACGACAGGCGGGTATTCTAGAGTGCGATGCTTTGTATCTCAACGTTGGCGAACTGTATGTTTGGCTCTGTCGATCGGGTTGCATTCATGGCCAACCATCGAAGCGCCAAGGATCTAGTCTACAAACAGTTGTTACCACTCAGTGTACTTCACTCTTTTGAACCTACCTGATTGGGTGTAATGAATTACCGAAGGCGGAATATATGTAAAGTGCGTGCGTTCTGTATTACTCTGCACGATCATCCAAACAGAAGCCACTATTAAAAAATAACACAAATTGAAACGTGTTATTGCAATTGTACAACTGTATATACCTATCTATAAGCTGTTAAGATTTTGTAAATTATTCAACAGTGACACCAAACTTTAACCAAACCATACAAACCGTAAACGTTTGAAATGTTTCGAATGACACTTTTTTTAAACGGAGTTCTGCCAGTTGAAGTGTTTTGTACTTGTTCATACTTGTAACAAAAATGCCTACGTTTGCAAGGAATGCCAATTTACCCACTTTACCAACCGTATAATAATGGTTTCATTACTTGGCACTAAAAATCCAAATACGTTATGCACGGATTGCAGGGAGATTTACTCTATTTGTTTATCCAGCCTATGGATGTGACATGTTTATGGTTGATATATACATATTGGCCCTATATTCAGTCGGGCGTTCTTCGACAAAGTGGGTAATGGCCCGTTCACACGAGCGATTAGTTGTCGATTTGGTCGGGCGACACTGTGTCGCCCGACAATTTGGACAACTAATCGGTCGTGTGAACACCTTCGCGAGACCTGTTGTATCAGTGGTCAATCGGCGACTGCCGTGACCGAGTGCATCGCGAACTTTAATCAGAACTCAATTATCCATAAATAGGTAGCATTTGCAGTGTCTAGCCACGTCACTCGCGGAAACGAGCGCACGATTTAGCAGTGTTTTGTCATGCCACGCGGTGTCGCCCGACCAACTGGGCAACTAATCGCTAACGATGCCGTCTCGAACGCTCAGAGCAATCCAGCCATTTCTGACGTCAGCTGATATAACTTGATACTATGTTTGGACTTCTTCTTTTTCGTCGGCGTCTGCCTCGTTGGCTGCACGTGGAGCGAGTCGACCCGACATACGAGTGTAGGTATCTCTGGTGACACTTGAGTCACGTAGTTGAGTGAGAGGGAACTCTCAAGATACTTGTATCGCGGGTCTGCGAGCGGAGTACGACTGTCCCGTTTCCTCAGTGGGTACGTACGCAGTGACATTTGTCGGCCATTGGCCCCACTACCGTCGTCCGAGTTTGACTTGCCGTCCGACTCGCCTCGCTCTGTCGCAAACGTCGCTGCTGCTCGTTTATCGACTGGTGGCAGACTTGGCCGTTGCGGTTCGACGACACTTTGCGACCGTAGCAGCGTCTCTCGGACGTCCGACTTGCCTCTGTCGGTGATCGTGCTAGTGTCGTGGACCGGCGCAGACACTCGAGACAATGAGATCCGGCGTCCGGGCGACTTATCGGGTAGAATCTGCACTACGGAGCGAGTATCGCGTATCGACGGCCGACCTTGCGCAGACATCCGGGACATTTGAGTGTGGAGCGTATCCGACGCCTTGTCGCGGTGCAGGAGCTCGGTGGGGCCGCTTCGAGCGCTGCGTTGGCCGTCCGTTGTTACGTCCGCAAGCAAATCCCGAAAGGCGCTGCTCTTGCGCCGCTGTCGTTCCAGGAACATGTACTTGTCGTACTGGTTCTGGCTCTTGAAGCGGTATCGTGCCCGCGACAAATCGAGCACCTTCGCCTCCAGTAACCGTTGCTCCGTCACGTTGAAGGACAGCTGACCCGCTTTCCGCATGGAACCCGTCTTCATGTATTCGCTTCCGATATGGGCCCAGCGTTCTATCTCTTTTGCCGCGTCTGATCGGCCGCGTTTGAATTTCATCTTCTCGTGGGCTGTCCCCAGCGATGACAACGCTGCAGGCGGCGGGGCGCTCCGTGGTTTCTCCATGACACCTAACGTCTGTTACGAGGTCGACCTGTAGATGATGACAGAGTTATACAAAGTAAAACTATAAATAGATCTTGCACGTTCACATCGCCTTATTTAAACATTCACAAACAATACTTTGCGTTGGACAACAACATTGGTAATGGTGAAAAGTTGTAGGCATTCGAGACAATGAGGTCGATCAACAAGATCCTTCAATCCATTTTTATCTTTGAGAACGTATCTAATCCTTTAGCAGTAAACGCAAGGGTCTATGGAACGTCAATTAAGCCACCAAGGACATCCCACATTTAGAAATCTCCCAGTCTCCATTTGTCATTTTCCTACTTCCCACCGCTACTATTATTCAATGGTTTTAACTGTTGGAAGCAGCCGAGTGATCATTTTACTGGAACTATTGTATGTTCAATAATTAGGTTCCCTCTTGAAATAAATGTGTTTTCTAGGATTTCCTTGGCTGACAGTGAAGCCGCCCCAAGTCAACACAGCATGTGATAAAACAAACAGGTGGTGAACACTACCTAATTGCAACGTTTGAATGTTATATGTAGTATAATTATTAACGTGTGGCCACAACGTGCAGAACACGTTCAGTGGTTAAAAACGGAAAGGTTTTCTTTAGATTTTGTTGCATGGCGGTAATAAAATGGAATATTCTCCTAAACACGAACTTTATTTGATCTGATATTGCAAAATAACATTTGACTCGATCTATAATTAAACGCATTGATGTATTAAAATTGTGTTAGTTGTTGTGTACCGTATGAAAGGCTGTGTAGCATTGTATGTGCCACTGATAATGGCGATTATACGACAGAATTAGTTGTGTGGGTTGAGCGGTCATGGATTGAGCTTGCCAGCCAAATCACTTGACTCAACAGGCGATCCAACGGCAAGCCAAGCGGTACCACACAGTCCTGGCTGTTATTTTTTCTAGTTTGTTATTTCATATGATCTATTCACGTTTTTTACATACTTATGCAGCAAAACATGATAACTAAATTTTACAAAGACGCACAAAGATCATTGAGATGTTATACATGATAGTAAATGTTATACATGGTAGTAAATGTTATACATGGTAGTAAATTTTATACATGGTAGTAAATTTTATACATGGTAGTAAATGCTTGCGAGGATCATCGAGTGTTATAATAATTAAAACAAAGTTAAACATTTACGTGATGAATTGTTCAACAATTGAGACAAGTAAATATGATTTGTATACTAATAGGTCCCTTTGTCCAAATGCATGTACAGTCAGTGGTGTATCTAGAATCTCGCGGGGGGCGGCAAGCTTAGGCACCAATTAGTTTATCATGCTACCGTGTAGAGGCGCAACAGGTTACATGTAAAAACACATTGCCAGGGGGAGGACATGGCTCAATGGCCCGCTAAATACGCCACTGTGAGCCATTTATATTGAGATTTGGAGTTGCAGCGGTTCCCTTGTCTTAGGCGGCCTGAATCTCGGACCGTTTTCTTGTATTGGTTCAAGCAATTGCATTGGCGACGGTGTACACAGCAGGCGATATATTCAGCAAACAATTCGTTTTTCTTTCCGGTCTTACAGCTGCAGTGTTGGGGCGAGTACAGGACCATAGTAATAAACTGCTGACGCCTATATGGGCGTATGTGTAGGATCAGCAACGGGTCCAGGGGGTCTCAAGGGTCTCAATACCCCCCCCGTAAGCCGTGGAGGAGATGGTCTTAGACCCCACTGTGTCCGTGGCAAATATTACGGTAAAGGACAACGTATATAGGCCTACATCGGAACTAGTGTCAATGTAAAGACTGAAGTATTAGCAGCCGGCTAATATTAACCCTTCTNCCGCCACTGGTGGAGTTTCTTGACCACTCTAGCAAGAAACACTTACCTTCTGTCAACCAACTCGACTCATGGTCAACAGCCACATTGGTCTGACGAATTTAACAATCTCCTTGTCATAGTCTGACCGGCGTGGTTCCAGTACGGTGTTCCCGTCCACTTCGTCCTACGTCCTAGTATTTACGTCTGGTTGCTCGGTGTAGATATCGGAAATAAATCGTAGTCCACTGTAACGCAGTCAGCTATACGGTGCTTCTTACAGAACTGAGTAATTGCTTCTGGCCAACATGCCAGCTGTATAGCGTACAATCTCTGTCAACCAAAGCGTGCATTGTATACAGCCTTTGTAACAATCCGTGACTACTAGAGCGTGACGGCAACAAGGTTATTAAGAGCGAGAACACAGTGGAACGTTGAGTATGTATTGCTCGTTCATTGATTACACAGTATATCGCTAAGAACGATCGCGGTTCTTTTGTATACTCGCGGTCCATTTGATTATCCTTTTCTAAGTAATATTATTAAGATGACACAACACGCCACTATTGCTGAGTAGCATGTCATTACTTATTCCTCTGCCACAATTATGTGTTGTCCTAAGCGTTTTCAATATACCTGTGCCTACAATCTTCATATTCGCAAACATTTCAAAGTAATCTCAGGAACAGGAAATACACTAGGCTCTTGCTATGTGGAACATGTTGTGACTTGATCAAATTATTTTATATATCCAATGTTCCTTAAAGGGAGGGTGACCAACAGTGCAGTGCAGAACGGGAATTTAAAAAGTATTCTTTTAAGAGGTTGTTTGGGTACATCGGGAGACACTGTACATAATATGTAGACCAGTTTATACTATGTCGTCTCGGACAGTTTCCCTAGACTTATTGTATGCCTCCGTTTCTTCCACTGACTGCCCTTATCTTACGGAAGGAAAACCGTTCTTGCCACAAAGTAGTAGAAATCATACGTACGGCAAGGTTGTCCAGAAATCATACGTACGGCAAGGTTGTCCATAAATCATACGTACGGCAGGGTTGTCCAAAAATCATACGTACGGCAAGGTTGTCCAGAAATCATACGTACGGCAAGGTTGTCCAGAAATGCCTGCAACAGTTGCAATATATGCATGACGTGTTATGCAGTCATTTATCTGGGTATTAGATTACACAATATCGTCAAGTGTGCACTTGACCTGTTTGGGCAAGGGATTAGCAGTGATGTAATCATCGCTTACAGGTTGCTTCAGAATGTGCTTGACTACATTCACGAATCATGGAAGTCTCCAACGCGGCTAGGATTGAATGTCTTATGTATGTCAGTGAATAATGATAACATATTGAAGATGATCTTGTCAATGTGTATTGCTCTCCGTGAGCCGCAGTTGAAACGGTACATTTTTAGCTTTTTAAGTAATGTGGCCTACTATCAAGCAGAAGCTGGACTCGGCAAATATGCGGGGGCGAAAGTTATTATTAACAAACAATTTAAATGGCCTTACTTTATAAGTATATGTTATTCCAGTTATGAACTCTAGTAAGGCCTGCCAAATCATGTATGTGATGGGCACTTGTCTGTGACAGGTACATGTCTGGGACGGGTACCTGTCTGTAACAGGTACATGTCTGTAACAGGTACATGTCTGTGACGTGTACCTGTCTAGGGCGCGGGCAAGGTGCCACCCGTGCATCATCAAGGATACATTGTCGAAGTGCCAAAACTATATGCTGCCATCTCCATGTCAAGCTATTTATTTTACAGCGATCAGAGGATATATTCCTTTATTTGCTCACACTGCATGGTGTCAAACCAGATCCGTGATACGTCGAGCGAACATTGTACCGATGTGATTATGTTAATGCCAACACTAAAGCCATTCAAACAGTACTATTATTGGGCATCATGGTATACACGAAGTCTTTGTGATATATGATATCTATGCCAATCGCACACAACAACCGCTCATATTTCCAGCAGTTGAGAACTATTGTAGCCAAAAGACCGCTGCAACTAGTAACACACGCGTCATTCAAACTAATAAGACGGGTTTTACTATGAGTTACCACGAAGCTCGAAACCGCAGCACAATGGCTTAATAAACACCGATTTACACCAATAATGACCAATGATATCCTTTCATTCTAATACTCACAAATCGATCAGTAGATGGTGATTACCGGTGTATTCAATACCGTAATAATAGGCCTAGCTGTTTTACAATGCATGATTTCACGCGTGTAGTTCGTTGATAGTGCGATAAACATGTTTAAATGACAGGAGTGCCACCCTTGCACTTAAAACTTCTGCAATTATTTCCAGCAAATTACTTATATAACTGAACATATAACACGTCAGAAATAGCAAATTACTAAGCATTACGACCTAATATATAGCACAGCTCGCTGAAGGAAATGGAGGGATACAATAAGTCTAGGGAAGTCAGTGGAATAAATGGAGGGATACAATAAGTCTAGGGAAGTCACTGGAGGAAATGGAGGGATACAATAAATATAGATATGTCACTGTAGGAAATTCACGGATACAATAAGTCTAGGAAAACAACTGGAAGAAATTGGGGGATGCCATAAGTCTAGGATAACCACTGGACAGATTTGGGGATGCAATAAGTCTAGGGAAGCCACTGGACGAATGGGGCGGGGGTAAATATGTCTAAGGAAGTCATTGGAAGAAATAAAGGGATAAATACGTCTAGAGATGTCACTGAAGGAAACGAGATACACGATGAATCTAGGGAGGTCACTGGACCAAATGGAGGGACACAAGAAGTCTAGGGAAGTGTGAGAAATAGGGTACACGTGTAGCTCAGGGAAGTGGGATGCACATGTAACAACGGGAAGTCTTGGAGCTGATGCACGGGGAATGGGGGAGCACCAGTAACTTAGGAGAGTTGGGAGCACATGCATCCATAGCTTGGGATGTACATGTAAGTTTGAGTAATGCAGGCGCACGTGTAGTTTAGGGAATCGAGGAGCACAGAATGGGACTATGCCTAAAGTCTGAATTTAGAAAGCACTTTTGTACTGAATAAGTGATTAAAGTTAATGTTTTTCTGCGCTAGTGCACTTTCGCGTTGCAGACTATGCTTGCATCGCTTATGCCACTGTCGTCTCGGTTACGCTTCTCACAAGTTTGTCCCAATTTTTGGTTGGGTAGGGACGTTTGGTAGCAGCCGACTGGCTGATCGGCTGGCATTGGCACCGACGGTTCAATGTTTCTGTTATGTAGTGTTCTGCAAGTAGTGGACGTCAATGTAGCGGAGGTGGTATATGAGTCGATTCTGTTCAACTCCCTCTCCAATGTATGGAATTCAACATCTCCGAGCTGCGGACAGGTTGCGACGACCCGCAGCAGGCTCAAAGCGTCTTGAACTTCCATAATTCCTCTGAAATCTGCGGTGTAGCATTCAAATTATGACAGTGATGAATATAGTCGCTGACCGTTCGCGTAACAACACAGAATTTTGATCGAACAATAATTTAATAGTTTGATTATAACTATTCACGCCAAAACTAAATCACAAACGAGCTAGCATGTCATAGTCGTTACTAGATAGGTTATGCCATTTCATTGAACTTGAAACCATACGAGCGAAAAGGAATCGAATTTAGGAGGAACCTTTTGAAGAAAAAAGAAACATCTGAGGACACGAAGTAACGTTAGCATAGGAACACTGTAGATTGGATATAAAAATATCCATTTTCAGAGAGGAAGAATAATGAATGGAACAATTTATCTGTTGATTGTGTAAATACCAGTAGAGTGAATATATTTGCTTAAAACAAAATTGATAAATATATCATCAGAGTGGGCTACACATGGAACACAGATTGTTGGATTCTTGATAAGCCAAAGGATTCATTGTCCAGTTGCCATAGGAATTGTTTTTGTTTTGGGTTGCAGCCTTATTAGTACTAGCTTCACGGTCCACCGTGTGGCGCCACTGTTATGTCCAATGTGTCCACAGGCGACACAAATGATTTTTATTTCGAAGTGATAGTTGACGAGAAATGCAATCCCGGCTCCTAAATTGTGCACTCTATAACACGTTAAATGTACCTATGTCATTATAAAATAAACCATTGGTATTAGTATTATCATATTTTAATGCTAGTTGTTATAACAAATACTAGAAGTAAATGTGTTATTGTTTTTCTCTGTTTTAATACCAAATGTGTTTATGAGTGAAATGCGACAGCGGGCAGCGTGTCGTTGTGGACCAGAAGTGAGTATTTATGTGCAAATATTAATAAAACCAACATGGCGGCTGACGAGACTTGTGTCCCATATTGGGGTCGATATAGCCTAATTAGCAGGCCTTATAGCAGGGATCAGCAAACTTTTTGGGACGAGGGCCAAAATTTGGAGTGCTATGTTAAGGCGGGCCAAAGCTTTTAAGCACGAAAAAACACAGTGCACAAATATTGCTTTTATTATCTGCTTTGCCAGGGTAAAAAATGTGGTACTGTACAAGTAGAACATGGAAACGTTTTCGAAACAACGCAAGAGAAGTCAGCACATCTAAATGAATGCAGTCAATGTGAAGGATGGTGCTGCATATTCTTCGACAACTGACCGAACTGTGGGCAGAGCGGAAAGATTGAGAGTCGCAGAAGATCCCTCAAACGTGTGTCCTTGAGTCGGTACCGGAGGTTGTTCTTGATGTGATTCATGGCTGAGAATCTTGATTCACATGACCATGTGCTGCCGAAAAGCACCAAACATTTCTGTGCTGCTTCGATCAACCCTGGAAATCGCACAGGCACTTGCGTTGCCCAGAAAAGCACGAGATCATCTTTCGCGGCATTAAACTATTTTTTTAGTCCTGGCACCACCTTAAAATCGATTAAATTGTCCTGCAACGCTGGTTCGTCGACTGCAAATTGCGACAAAGTTTGGCAAATAGCTGGCTCCGCAGTAAAAGGGCTTGCAAAGAAGCAGTAAATATCATCGATAGCAGCGCAGTCAGCGAATCGTCCGCTGAATGCGGTCTCCAGGCTGTTAAGCACATCAGCAAGTACCCGCATGGCGTCTGCAATACGTTCATCGTCTTCGCCACAGAATTCTCTGGTGAACTTGAAGTGCAGAAAATTGCCGCCTTCTGCATGAACTTTGAAAAGTGTCACCTTGTCCTCGAAGCCCTTCACCGCTTCGTACAAATTACACAGCAACTTGTGCCGTCCTTGTAGCAGCAGGTTTAGCTTATTTAGGTGTCCGAAAATGTCTGTCAGAACGCAGAGTCGCACCCGAAACTTGTCATCTTCCAAATGGGCAACTGGGTGATCAAATTCTTTGAGAAAACTCACGATATGAGGAAGCAGTGCAGCAAATCTCTCAAGAAATGCGCCTCGACTCAGCCAACGGACACTGTTGTAGAATAGCACATCGCCGAATTCTGCATCATCAAGTGCAGCCAAGTGATTTTGGAACCTCCTGTAGTTGAGAGAACGTGCGCGGATAAGGTTCACGCTCTTTACAACAGTTTTCATCGTATCGTGCAGACCACAGCCTGCTTTCGCGCACAATGCTTGCTGGTGAATTATGCAGTGGTATGATATGAGATTCGGCTTTCCGATTTTTTGATGGAACAACGCAACGAATCCAGCTTGACGACCAAGCATGCTGGGCGCGCACGTCTGTAGACAGAGAAACCAAATTTGCACTGCAAACGTCCCGCGCTGTCGTTGTGCCCTTCAATGGGATCACGCACAGGAAGTCTTCTGATACACCTTCGTTGAAATACCGCATAGATATCATCAGCTGTGCCGTGTCACTTTTGTCAGTACTTTCGTCGAGAGCAAGTGAAAAATCAGGACAGGCTCGCAACTTAGTCACCAGCTGCGTGAAAATGTCACCACTCAACTCATCACATCGACGGGCACATGTGTCGGGTGAAAGTGACAGTTTCCCAATCTGTTGCACGATCTTATCTTTGTTCTGAAAACCAGCGAACAGAACTTCGGCTCTGGCCATGAAAGCCTTCTTGAACAATTCTGCGTGAGTAAACAGCACCTGGTGTTGAGCGAGTAAGTAACAGATGCGATAGCTGGCTTCATTAAGATTGCTTGAAGTGTCTGTAAACACAAATACTCTCTTCGTCTCGCCCAAGTAAATCAAATCGTTTCTTGAACTCCTTCATGCGTTCGTTTTTTCCCATAAGCACTTTTTATGATTCGAATCGTAATGCAGTTTCACGTTATAGCGTTTCAAATCAGCAATGCTTTCTCTGCAAATCAAACACATCGCTTTTTGGTCATGCTCGCGATAGCAAAAGAAGTACTCATGCTCCCAGGCAGCGTCAAACGTTCTCTTTCCGGAATAATTAAACCGACGTTTTTTCTCGATATACGCCGTAGTCCTGACATTCACAAATTCAATGTTAGCTGTGTCGAAGACGACTTGTTATTGTGTTTGGGAATCGAGCGTTAGCTTCTGTTATATTAACAGTAGCGCCGCCTAGCGGACATCACTGCAAAGGTGAAGGTTGTTGCTATTATATGTGTACGACGTTTACTCTTGCGAATTGACATTAAATGAAAAACAAAATTAATGCTTCATAATATTTCAAATTTGTGTAAGCTCTATGGCTGTTTTGTAAAGTTGAAACAGTCGGCATAATTGTTTTGAAAACCATCAGGAAATACGTTATTTAGTGCTCATAGAACAACTGGAAAACTGGTAGTGAAAAAAAATTATATTGCTGGCACGGTCACGCGGGCCAGTTGAAAGCGGGCCACGGGCCAAATTTGGCCCGCTGGCCAGAGTTTGCGGACCGCTGCCTTATAGGGTACTACATCATCGCCGCCAGGGGCTGCTGAACACTGCAGTACCTTGGCAGATAGTCCTATTGAAACATGGGTGTTTCAGTAGCTGTGCTAACAAATGAGATTTCGAGCACGAATTTCGAAAGCCTACATACGGGAACTTAACTTTAGTTGGCTGTGGACCGGTCGTCACTGGTAGGATGGGTAGGCAATGATGGACAATTTCCAAGAATTGCTCTGCGGTGTGTGGGAGGGGGGGTGCATCTTGTTCCTGAAAACGTTTCGACCAAGACAGCAAGTGGGATCATGCCTCAGTTACACTTCCTGGTGAGTTACACACGAATGTAGAGCAGGATCATGCCTCAGTTACATTTCCTGGTGTGTTACACACAAATGTAGAGCAACTGGATTTTTAGATGATTTCAATAGGCAGAAGGATTTTTGGAAATTTTTTCGCCATAAGGCACGTATGCGTAGTAATTCATGCAGAAATCGGTAAAAAAATTACGGGGTTGGCAAGTTCAGTCAGATTTTAAATGAGTTAGAAGTACGAGACTTTGACTAAATTCGATCAGCATGTCAATGCGATGATGACAAAGGCAGGAAAGAAGTTTAAGAATTTTTGATGGCCCAGTTTTCTTATAATCGTGCAAAACTTTAACATGGTCGCCAGTGAGGCTGAACCCGAGTGGAACGAAGTACAAATGATTTGACGCACTTCCGTGTAGGATGTATGCCACGCTATTATTAACACTATCGCTGTAACACTTCCCAGCATTTATTACTATTCTAGTCACCAATACAAGCATGACGGAATTCCATGTATAACGTCATTCACCATGAATACGTATGCACAGCGTTATACATTTATCCACGATTTTCCGGCATAGGCCATACTATTGATTCTCGACTTGAAGCACAGGATGGTATTAGCAAAGCGCACCTCCTCTACTTCGGCAGATCCAACTGTTTCCCAATAAACCGATGCACCATGATACCAAACCAAATTGGGCACCTTCGATTTGAGATAACGCAGCACGTATAGTAAGTTTTACCAACTGATTTTTTTGGCCATCTTATTATGACAAATTGAACAGTTTTAGCCAACATTATAGCATAAGTACTTTAACTAATCCAAAATGTGAAATAGCTATTTAGGTGACACCTATATATTTTTGTAAAATGTGTTATTAATTGGCGCGAGCAAAAATATGACATACGTTAATTTTGTAATCCTAATGACACATTCAATACGGAGCATAGCGCACACTCAATGTCGGGCAAAGAGCACCCCCTGTGTCGGGCAAAGAGCGCCCCCTGTGTCGGGCGAAGAGCACCCACTGTGTCGATGCGTGCGTGCGTGCGTGCGTGCGTGCGTGCGTGCGTGCGTATGTCAGAAAGTGGTAGGTGGGAAGTTCGTTCTAAGAATTGATGGGAGGTTGGTTACATAAAAGGTGTGAAGTACGAGGTGGGCTTAATTGGGTTTTTGATGTGGGAAGTATTAGCACAAATGACACCACTGGAAGAAATGGAGGGACACATTAAGTCTAGGGAAGTCACTGGATGAAATGGAGGGATACAACAAATCTACGGACGTCACTGGAGGAAAAGGAGGGATAAAATAAATCTAGGGAAGTCACTGGAGGAAATGGAGGGCTACAATAAGCATTGGGAAGTCACTGGAGGAAATGGAGGGATACAATAAGTATAGAGAAGACACTGGAGGAAATGGAGGGATATAGTAAGTAGAGGGAAGTCACTGTATGAAAAGGAGATATAAAATAAGTCTAGGGAAGTCACTAGAATAAATGGAGATATACAATAAGTCCGGGGAAATGAAGGAATTCCATCAGTCTAGGGAAATCACTGGAGGAAATGGAGGGATTAAATAACTGTAGGGAAGTCACTGGAAGAAATGGAGGGATCCAGTAAGTACAGGGAAGTCACTGGATGAAAAGGAGAGATAAAATAAGTCTAGGGATATCACTGGAGGAAACAAAGGGACATTATAAGTCTAGGAAAGTCACTGGAATAAATTGAGGGATACAGTAAGTATAGGGAAGTCATTGGAGGGATACAATAAGTATAGGGAAGTCATGGGAGGGATACAATAAGTCCAGGGTAGTCAGTGGAATAAATGGAGAGATACAATAAGTATAGGGGAGTCATTGGAGGGATACAATAAGTCCAGGGTAGTCAGTGGAATAAATGGAGAGATACAATAAGTATAGGGAAGTCATTGGAGGGATACAATAAGTATAGGGAAGTCATTGGAGGGATACAATAAGTCTAGGGTAGTCAGTGGAATAAATGGAGAGATACAATAAGTTTAGGGAAGTCACTACAGGTAATGGGGGGATACAACACATCTAGGGAAGTCACTGGAGGAAAAGGAGGGATATTATAAATCTAAGGAAGTTACTAGAAGAAATGGGGGATAAAATAAGTTTTGGGAAGTCACTGGATGAAATTCAGGGATACAATAAATCTGGGGAAGTCACTTGAGGAAATATAGGTATACAATAAGGATTGGGAAGTCACTGGAGGAAATGGAGAGATACAATAAGCCTTGGGAAGTCACTGGACGAAATGGAGAGATACAATAAGTCTAGAGAAGACACTGGAGGAAATGGAGGGATACAATAAGTCTAGAGAAGACACTGGAGGAAATGGAGAGATACAATAAGTCTAGAGAAGACACTGGAGGAAATGGAGAGATACAATAAGTCTAGAGAAGACACTGGAGGAAATGGAGAGATACAATAAGTCTAGAGAAGACACTGGAGGAAATGGAGAGATACAATAAGTCTAGAGAAGACACTGGAGGAAATGGAGAGATACAATAAGTCTAGAGAAGACACTGGAGGAAATGGAGAGATACAATAAGTCTAGAGAAGACACTGGAGGAAATGGAGAGATACAATAAGTCTAGAGAAGACACTGGAGGAAATGGAGAGATACAATAAGTCTAGAGAAGACACTGGAGGAAATGGAGAGATACAATAAGTCTAGAGAAGACACTGGAGGAAATGGAGAGATACAATAAGTCTAGAGAAGACACTGGAGGAAATGGAGAGATACAATAAGTCTAGAGAAGACACTGGAGGAAATGGAGAGATACAATAAGTCTAGAGAAGACACTGGAGGAAATGGAGAGATACAATAAGTCTAGAGAAGACACTGGAGGAAATGGAGAGATACAATAAGTCTAGAGAAGACACTGGAGGAAATGGAGAGATACAATAAGTCTAGAGAAGACACTGGAGGAAATGGAGAGATACAATAAGTCTAGAGAAGACACTGGAGGAAATGGAGAGATACAATAAGTCTAGAGAAGACACTGGAGGAAATGGAGAGATACAATAAGTCTAGAGAAGACACTGGAGGAAATGGAGAGATACAATAAGTCTAGAGAAGACACTGGAGGAAATGGAGAGATACAATAAGTCTAGAGAAGACACTGGAGGAAATGGAGAGATACAATAAGTCTAGAGAAGACACTGGAGGAAATGGAGAGATACAATAAGTCTAGAGAAGACACTGGAGGAAATGGAGAGATACAATAAGTCTAGAGAAGACACTGGAGGAAATGGAGAGATACAATAAGTCTAGAGAAGACACTGGAGGAAATGGAGAGATACAATAAGTCTAGAGAAGACACTGGAGGAAATGGAGAGATACAATAAGTCTAGAGAAGACACTGGAGGAAATGGAGAGATACAATAAGTCTAGAGAAGACACTGGAGGAAATGGAGAGATACAATAAGTCTAGAGAAGACACTGGAGGAAATGGAGAGATACAATAAGTCTAGAGAAGACACTGGAGGAAATGGAGAGATACAATAAGTCTAGAGAAGACACTGGAGGAAATGGAGAGATACAATAAGTCTAGAGAAGACACTGGAGGAAATGGAGAGATACAATAAGTCTAGAGAAGACACTGGAGGAAATGGAGAGATACAATAAGTCTAGAGAAGACACTGGAGGAAATGGAGAGATACAATAAGTCTAGAGAAGACACTGGAGGAAATGGAGAGATACAATAAGTCTAGAGAAGACACTGGAGGAAATGGAGAGATACAATAAGTCTAGAGAAGACACTGGAGGAAATGGAGAGATACAATAAGTCTAGAGAAGACACTGGAGGAAATGGAGAGATACAATAAGTCTAGAGAAGACACTGGAGGAAATGGAGAGATACAATAAGTCTAGAGAAGACACTGGAGGAAATGGAGAGATACAATAAGTCTAGAGAAGACACTGGAGGAAATGGAGAGATACAATAAGTCTAGAGAAGACACTGGAGGAAATGGAGAGATACAATAAGTCTAGAGAAGACACTGGAGGAAATGGAGAGATACAATAAGTCTAGAGAAGACACTGGAGGAAATGGAGAGATACAATAAGTCTAGAGAAGACACTGGAGGAAATGGAGAGATACAATAAGTCTAGAGAAGACACTGGAGGAAATGGAGAGATACAATAAGTCTAGAGAAGACACTGGAGGAAATGGAGAGATACAATAAGTCTAGAGAAGACACTGGAGGAAATGGAGAGATACAATAAGTCTAGAGAAGACACTGGAGGAAATGGAGAGATACAATAAGTCTAGAGAAGACACTGGAGGAAATGGAGAGATACAATAAGTCTAGAGAAGACACTGGAGGAAATGGAGAGATACAATAAGTCTAGAGAAGACACTGGAGGAAATGGAGGGATAGAGTAAGTCTAGAGAAGACACTGGAGGAAATGGAGAGATACAATAAGTCTAGAGAAGACACTGGAGGAAATGGAGGGATACATTAAGTCTATGGAAGTCACTAGAATAAACGGATGGAAACATTTAGCATAGGGTGTAGCGTCTGGAAATGGGGTTCGCATATAGCTCATTGAAGTGGGGTGCACATGTATCAATGGAAAGTATTGGTGCTGATGTCCAGGGAGAGCACAAGTAGCTTAGGACAGTTGGGAGCAGAGGCGTCCTTGGGAACTGGGAGAACACACATGGCTTGGGATGCACATTTAGCTTTGAGAAGTGCAGTTGCACGTGTAGCGAGGGACTACGAGGGCGCAGGTAGTCCTGGGAAGAGAGAATGGCAATTAATCCGAGAGCTTATGTTTCCACGCGTGTTACTGTTGAGGACTTGCCACCTTATACGATTCGTCAACCATCACCGTAAATAGTATATTGTAAAGTGTGGATTGCGCCTAATGTCTGAAATTAGAAAGCACTTTTGTATTAAATAAATGAGTAAAGTTAATGTCGTCTGCACTACTGCATTGATGATAGCTGCTCTCTCTCTCGTCTTAAGTACTCGTCGACAGAAAGTTGGGCCGGGACGTTTGGTGGCAGACGCATCACATGGCAGAGCGTTTCTGTCATATTTTCTGCAAGTAGCGGACGCTAATGGTAAAACGCAAGTAGCGGACGCTAATGGTAAAACGCAAGTAGCGGACGCTAATGGTAAAACGCAAGTAGCGGACGTGGTATATTAACAAAGTGTTAGTCGCCCTTTAGCAGCGAGGTACCTTCCGCAACGAAGGTAAGATACCTGCTCACCAAACTCTCACAAAGCCAACCTCTCCAGGAAAGCACCCCGAAGCGACTGCAGAACATTAAATGTGACTCATCCAATGACTTAAATTTAAGTCACTAGATGAGTTCCTCACATTCGATTCATTCAGCCTATTCAACCGTCTCCCAATCGACCACAACTTCTCGGTGGATGAAACCCCCATTCTGTGGCCCAATTCTGCCTCATAACTTGAGGGCTGCAAGAAAATCGGAGAATTGTCTTCAACAACACTAACATGACGTGGTAAATATTTCTCTAGAAACCTTCGTGCTCTTTCGGAATGAATACGAAAACACTAACCCTAAGTAACCTTTGACCTTTTTGCGCAACCTCTGAAAGTATTTTTAATGGGTGTATCTTTGCAAAGCTTAGTTTTTAGGAAAAATACACCGAACGAAGGTTGAGCACATTGTTATTTTTAAGCACCCTAATATATATTCGTTCGGTGTATTTTTCCTAAAAACTAAGCTTTGCAAAGATACACCCATTAAAAATACTTTCAGATATATATATATATATATATATA
>SDWI01002142.1:9980-39245 GCA_009193005.1 Lamellibrachia luymesi
TGTCTAAATACATATCAATGACAATCATAAATGAATATCGTGGACCACATAAACCGGTGACAACATATACGCAAAAAGTGGTAACTTAAGAAACAATACTGTAAACAATTTTGTTTACTACCGTATTTACACAGGATTTTTATACTGTACGCCCCCGACACATACCATAAATGCGCTGTATACTCAGAAGTAAAAAATACAATAACGTCTTTGTGCGGTACTGATTCCAATTTTGGAAACTTTAAACGGACATGATAATTTGACCATTTTTGACGGTTTTATTTTTTTAACCAGTATTAACATTAATGAGACGGGCAAATTATATATGTGCAGAAAGCTCTTGGTGTATGCAATTCATGTTAACATTTTATTATTTAAACCTAACTATAACATTCACGTTCTGAGAGACACAATACATGATTTTGATCAATTCTACACTTTTTGGGACATTGGTCCATTTATGGTAAGTATTTTGTGATCTACTTTATGGAAGGCCTTTCTAAGGTCATTAAATACACACATAGCATGTTTCTTATTGTCCGTTGTGCACATTTGAAATGTCCTCTATTAATTCCATTATGGCATGAGATGTGGATATAGCTGTACGGAAACCGTACTGACTTGAGTTTAATACATATCCTTAATGTTTACAAAGTTGTCCAAACTAGTGTGGAACAATCTCTCCAGCCTGTAATTTCCTATGGCTATTTTTGCACCACTTTTGAATATTGGTATTAGCTTGGCTATCTTCTTTCTAGAGGGGAACACACCAGTCTTAAACGAAATATTACAAATGTGCATGAGAGGTTTCGATATAACAGAGATGACCTTGGCTACGTTATCCGTGCTATGCTTTCTTTTTTGTACACGCTTTTACAGTGTTAATAACCTATTGCTCATCAATGGGTTTTACATAGACAGTTTCCAGTTCTATCTCCTAAATAATAAAAGGTATTTTTTATCAGGATTTGTAATGTTTTTGGCTAAATCTGAACCAACATTTGTAAAGAACTTAATGAATTCATTTACCATATCTTTATTGGTGGATATGTCTCTATCTCCACACATTATATGGGTAGAATACTTGATCGTTTGGCATTGTTTACAAATGACAGTGTTCAATATTGCTCATGTTTCTTTAATGTCTCCTCTCTTTTCTGCTAGCAGTACACTGTAATACGCCTTTTCAGCATATCTTAATATAAAAATCAGTTTGTTTTTGCATGTTTTGTATTGAGATGTGGAGCTTTCAGTTTTATATCGAAGAAATAATCCATAAAGTTGATTTTTCTTCCGACATGCATTGTTTAAGCCATTAGTCAACCAGTTTTTTTTCTACAATTGTCCTTAATCTTTACATTCTTAGTTGGGCAATGGAGGTTGTACAATATATTGAATGTGTTCATAAAATTAGCATACACTATGTTAACATCATCCGTATACAACATTTCTCAACTTTTCTTGCCTCAAACTTTCCATAAACATAAGTATAGTGTTATCTTTCAAGCTTCGTACATTTCTAAATGTCTTAGAATAATTTTTTTTCAAATTCATATTTACATAAGACAAATAGTGATCACAAATGTCACTAATTAGTAACCCGCTATTAGCAGAGTAGTTAATTTGGTTGGTAAAATTATTATATATTAGGGTGCACGAGTTGATGGTAATTCAGCTCGGTCTTTCTATTAAAGGATATAATCCTAGATCATACATACAGTTTAGAAAACACTTTATTCCAACATGTGTTTCCTGTTTAAGTAGATCAATATTAAAGTCTCCACAAAACAAGGTTTACTTGGATTTGCATACCTAAGTAACTGGTCCACGTGCTCACAGAATATATCCGTCTGAGCTCATAGATCCCATAATTAAAAATAAGGCAGGTGACCTGTCTGATAACAACAATGTGTGACCCATTGCTCTTGCCACAACTGATAGTGTATTATTTGAATTTTTAATATTATCCAGGGTTTCAACTTTTTAAACGGTATGTCACTACGTGGGATGCCTCCAAGTGGGGAGGGACATATATTAAAAATGTTGGTTATTTCAATTCATATTTTGATCCTGGTCTTAAGAAGAAGTGAATACACATACGTATGATATTGGCCATCACAGCCATCAATAAAGGAATACCATGAACACACTGGCATTGTACATAACCACTAATTCAAACACATCACCAGCTTGTAGAGAATACCATGAACACACTGGTATTGTACATAGCCACTAATTCAAACACATCACCAGCTGGTAGAGAGTACCCATTCAGGAAACTAAGACTTGTACACGCCAAGCTATGCGAGAACACCGTGAAGCCTGAAATCAGTGTATGTTGTTACTTACTTGTAAATGTGGTGAATACTGTTGGTGGACCATATCTCGGAGGGGTTGTGTCCAATGGTAACTTCAAGGCACGTTTGTGTTGAACCAACAGCAGAGCTCCAGGACAGAGGCTTCCAGCAGCTGGGAACAAACAATACAGAACTTACAGGAGGCATCACTTGCAGGTAATTCCACAACAATATGCTGGCATTCATCAAAGTACAGATCTGACTAAAACTCATTTGCATCACACAGTATCTTATTCATAAGATGACCTGTTAATTAAACAAGATGTTCCTGTTAAACAAGCGTTTGTTCTAATATTAATTATTCTGCCAGTGTTGTCTGTTGTAATAATAATATATATTGTTTGATATAGCACTAGACCCAATATTGTTCGGTCCTACCCCACTTGGTCTGCACCCATTTTGTCTACTGCTTTACCCCAATTGGCCTACTTTTGTTTTCAGGGCATAACTCATTTGGTCTACTGTTGGTTTCAAGGCTTAATTGATCTCATGTTCACCCTCCACATAGCGAATGGCTCATCTATGTATGTCACCATGTTGGAGGTGTCCAAGTGAATGGGGACATCAATTAAAAACTTGGGATATGTCGTATTTCCTGGTATTAAAATACTATCACCGGCGTCGTTTTTGTCTCACGCCAGATTTCGCTTCATTTTGTGATCTCGCTGGATCTCACATTAGCTACATCATGAGTCCGATATAAAACAATATATATCGGCCACTGGGAATATATATATATATATATATATATATATATATATATATATATATATATAGGTCACTTGTCATTGGCAAACTTTGTTTTTTGAAGAAAAATTATGCATAAACAGGTTTTGAGACAATGTCATATTGTTGTATATCTAGTTCGACATTAATCACCATTAATATTTACTGGTATGACACATCGGTGTATTTTGTAAGTACCGTAAGATACGCCACATTTCACTTTATCGAATGAAAATATACGCAACTGTTCATTATAATCATCAAAATAATGTAATCGTATATTACGTACAGTGAGGCTTTTTCGAAGACGCTCTTTCTTTTAAGACAAATTCCAGCGATAGCATCACTTTGAGAAAGGTATATTTATGTCATTCGATATTGCTGAGTAGTTCACTCAAACCAACTTTTCTAACAACTTCTTTGTACTTGACAAATTAAATAACTGGTAATTGTTTCGAATATTGATTTAATGCACAAAAGTGTCTTCAATTTTTTTTGAAAACAATATTTTATATTACGTAAGGCAAAAATCATACCAACCAGTATGCACATGCATTCATCAAAGTGCAGGGGACCGTTTCACTAAGATTCTTATAAGCTCATTAGCATAATTTCGTTATTTAAAATCGATTTTTCTCCTTATAGCTATGATCGAAACAGAAAATTGTGTTTCACTAAGAATAAATCATGCTCACAGAAACGCCCTTAAAACCTCTCCTTATTAACGATGAGGTTAGACCGCTCATAATTATATACACCAAAACATATCCATCATAAACAGTCAAATTTACCTAAATGCATATTGTCTTAACTACAGTTTTATGCAGAGATCCTCTTTTTCAGTTAAATAAATTTTCAAAATGTAAGCGATAAATAGTTTACACATTGTGGCTGTTTACAAAATGTGTTTTACAGCACTGTGCCACCGACGTTGACAAGTCATTGTGGCTGTTTACAGCATGTGTTTTACAACACTGTGCCACTGACATTGACAAGTCATTGTGGATGTTTACATCACGTGTTTTACAGCACTGTGCCACTGACGTTGACAAGTCATTGTGGCTGTATACACAATGTGTTTTACAGCACTGTGTCACTGACATTTACAAGTCATTGTGGCTGTTTACAGCACGTGTTTTACAGCACTGTGCCACTGACGTTGACAAGTCGTTGTGGCTGTTTACAGCATGTGTTTTACATCACTGTGTCACTGACGTTGACAAGTCGTTCTGGCTGTTTACAGCACGTGTTTTACAGCAGGGTGCCAATGACGTTGATAAGTCGTTGTGGCTGTCTACAGCACATGTTTTACAGCACTGTGCCACTGACGTTGACAAGTCGTTGTGGCTGTTTACAGCATGTGTTTTACAGCACTGTTTCACTGACGTTGACAAGTCGTTCTGGCTGTTTACAGCACGTGTTTTACAGCAGGGTGCCAATGACGTTGATAAGTCGTTGTGGCTGTTTACAGCACATGTTTTACAGCACTGTGCCACTGACGTTGACAAGTCGTTGTGGCTGTATACAGCATGTGTTTTACAGCACTGTGCCACTGACGTTGACAAGTCGTTGTGGCTGTTTACAGCATGTGTTTTACAGCACTGTGCCACTGACGTTGACAAGTCGTTTTGGCTGTTTACAGCACATGTTTTACAGCACTGTGCCACTGACGTTGACAAGTTGTTGTGGCTGTTTACAGCATGTGTTTTACAGCACTGTGCCACTGACATTGACAAGTCGCTGTGGCTGTTTACAGCACGTGTTTTACAGCACTTTGTCACTGACGTTGACAAGTCGTTGTGTGCACTCTCAAGGTTATCCGCGAAACGTTTGTTATTCAATTCTGAGTACATTTTCAGCTGTATCTAATTAAAATGCACGCACCTAACCTTCATATTGCTATACTCTATGACACAACTTTGGTTACAGTTGTTGGCACTCTCCGTGAGAAAATTATCAAAACTTATCAACACGCATGGGTAAAAAAAATAAGGCTTATTGTATTCAGTGTGCTGGCGCGAGGCGCACTGGCACGCTGAATACAGTAGGTGCGCTGGCAGTTCGGGCAAGCAAGTGTGAAGTGATCGATTAGTGTGTACACTACCACTATTAGATACAATGAAAATTTTTACCATAGATGAATCATGCATCAACATGAAAACTGTACCTATAAAATTGCAGTAAGATATTTAGATTTATATATGCTCCACGTACAACATATTTTTGTTAGAATGTAGACAAGATTTTCATTTAGTATGCTGTGCCAGAATTTCTGTTATTAGTATAGTATAATATTTATACACATTTTTAATGTCTGTTCCATGTATGTAAGTTTTGTGTTAGCATGCAGAAATCATATGTAGAAATTTTATCCGTTGATAATTAATTTAGTACGTTGTGCCAGGATTTCAGCTATTAGCATAGTGAGGTATTTAGACACATTTATTTTGGTATATTCCACGTGCATGAGTGGTGTCTTAGCATGAAGAAAATATGTCAATTGATAACTAATTTAGTGTGTTGTGCCAGCATTTCCGTTATTCATATAGTATAATATTTAGACACGTTTTTTATGTCTGTTTCATGTATGTCAGTTTTGTGTTAGCATGCAGAAATGATATCCACGTCATTTATTAAGCATCCTCTGTGTGCACCATATAATATAAACATTTAACATTTTCTATAGAAATGTATGAAATTTTATAAATGGTGTCCATTATTTTTTAAATGGCATAATTTGTTTAATTATTTTTTAACGTAAATTAATGCATTAATAACATGATAGCAAGTATATTATATAAAAGGTGATCAACTGAGCCAATTTATTTATTAATCCACCTTATTAGGCAACCCTAATATTTTCTGTTAATATGTTGTAACATAATTTCAACTGTTTACTCATCATCCATCCATATATATTGAATTCAGGATTTTACATTGGCATATCAATGAATGGTTTTTAGTTAATAAATGTCCTGGTTGTTCACTACAATGCTGCTTGTTTTGCTAACTTCACGATCGCACGCATGCACATTTCTAAAAAAAGTTAGGAACACAAGAAATCCAAAGCGCATGTGCAAAATCACTGCCATACTTTTAGACTGGCAGTCTAAAAATATGGCTCACGTACGCGGCCACGGCCTTTTTTCACTCGCTGAATTTGAGTACATGAATAGCTAAAAAAAATACTGCCTCTGACCAAATGTTAACAAAACTGTTTCTTAATATATATATAACAAGTATATGTATAATATATGTGTAATAGTAATGCTTATTCTAATCAATATTATACTCTTTTTCTGACAATTCACATTACTAACTTAATTCTCGAAATGTAAACAAACCCTATTTTCACTCGCAGACTTTCTTGCTGGAGTCTGGGACTAACTTTTTGCTAAAATACTGCCTCTGACTAAATGTTAACAAAAACTGTTTCTTAATATGTGTTTAATATTAATATGTGTGTGTTTGTGTGTGTGTGTGTGTGCGTGCGTGCGTGCGTGTGTGTAATAGTAATACTTATTCTAATCAATCCACACTTTTTCTGACAATTCACTGCACTATTTTCAAATCACTGCAGCTCCTAGATTCTCCCTCCACGGCCAGCCATGCCCACGGTTGACAGTATTAGAAGTAAATATTTTATACTACCGGATGATCTAGAATATTTGATCAGAAGTACTTAGAGCGTGCGCAGCAAACTGCTGATATATATATATATATACACCATTTTAAAAAAGGTGAGAGGGTTACCAAAAACTACCAACCCATTTCTCGAACATCTTTGTGCTGTAAAATCATGGAACACGTCTTATCCCACTCTATCGTGGCACATCTTGATAAAAACAACATCCTAATCAATTCCCAACATGGTTTCCACGCTAAGCATTCATGTGAAAGTCAGTTACTCTCAACCATTGGCTCTCTTGCATCTTTAGACAACCATAAAGAGGCAGATGTACTAATCCTACATTTCTCCAAAGTTATCAACACTGTCCCTCACCAGAGGCTCCGTCTCAAACTAAAACACTGGCATCCAGGGACAGACATGGCGTTGGATCAGTTCTTCGCTTACAAACAGGACACAGTGGGTTGTAGTTGATGGTGACGCTTCACACAAAATTCAAATGTTTTCTGGCATTCCCCAGGGTACTATGCTTGCACTACTCATATTTCTAGTATACATAAATGGTATTCGAGAAAATATTACTTCCTACATTAAACTATTTGCTGATGACTGTTTGCTGTTCAGGACAACTTAAAGTGTTGTTGTCACAGTTACTCTTCAAAATTATCTCTGTAAAATGTCACTCTGGACCCGGAAATGGCAAATGATTTTTAATCCAGAAAAATACTATACACTCCAAATATATACAACCCAAAACCCACTAAAAATGGACTATGTGGAAGGTGCCACTCCCGAGCCTGTCAGTCACCATCCATATCTTGGAGTCGAATTACAGCAAGATCTTAAATGGAAAACCCACATCGATAACATCACCTCTAAAGCAAACAAAACTCTCGGGCTAACCAAAAGAAGCCTACATAAATGCTCACAACTAAAGACAGAAGCATACACCACCCTTGTCAGGCCTAAGCTCGAATATTCCTCAGCCGTATGCAACCCATACCGTAAATATCAAATTAATCAAATGGAAAAAATCCAACACAGGGCTGCCCATTTTGTACTAGGTGGTTTTTCTAGAGAATCCAGTGTTACTAGTACGTTAGATTTCCACAAAGCCATACACCATAAAAACGCTGTCTCCTTACCAGACTACCTTAAAACGTTTACTCGCCATACTAGATTGAGCGATTGTTGTTACTTCATTCCCCCAACAATACAATCCGACGTGTTCAAGTATAGTTTCGTTCCACGGACAGTTACAAACTGGAATTCCTTAAGCCCCGAAATTTCCAATAATAAAACAACCTCCAGTTTTAAAAGCAGATTAGAAAAAAACTGTGTAGGTAACTGGAAACCCATGGACAGCATCCATAGATACAGACTTACCCACATCACTCAACTTATTTGTTCATTATCTCAAGAAGTAATATGTTTTATTTAGTTTTCTCTCTCTAATTCTCAGTGTCAGACTGATGGCCAATCTAGTTCATGATTACCCAAGATTCTCCCGCCATGGCCAACCATGCCTACGGTTGACAGTTGTATCAGAAGTACAAAGTGCGCAAGAACAGGTTTTTGAGACATCTTTTTGTATATTTAGTTTGACATTAATCGCCAGGTGGTCTTACTGGTATGACACATCGGTGCATTTGGTAAACAAGCCATATTTTACTTTATCGGACAAAATGTCCACAACTGTTCCTAATAATCACGACAGTAATGTAATCGAATGGCCTCGTAATGTTTATATATTTAATGCGTTGTATATTACAGTATAATGAGGATTTTTTAAGACGCTCTTTCTTCGAATTCCGTCGCTAGCCTCATTTTGAGAGCCACATTTCTGTAGTTCGATATTGATAAGTCACTAACTGAAAACAACTTTTCTAATAACTTCTTTGCACTATGTATATGAAATAACTGATATTTATTTCAAATGCCGATCACATGCGCGAAAGTGTCTTCAGCTTTTTGTCAAAACGGCATATTATATAATTTATTACATAAGGCAAAAACCACCCTGACCAGTATACATTATCATGTATGCAATGTCGCTAATATTATCAACAAATGGAATTATTTTTTGCCAGGTATATGTAACCCTTGCTGACTTGAGTTCTTACTATAGGCCACTGTAATAATGTATTATAGTTTCGACTATGAAAAATATAAACAACATTATTTTAAGAGAGATGTCAAGGAAACACAGAAAGATCAATATTAACAAAGTTTAATAAGGAGTTCAAAACCATTGTTTATCACAACCAGTGTCAGATAGAATATGGACCCCATAGAAAATGGACTCTTAATTGCTATATGTGTGAATATTAATGTAGTATATGTCCTTTTGTTGGAATGGTTTAATAAGCATATAACAAAATTACATTCATTCATTTATTGTCTTCCCAGCTAAATACACGTATCTATGCGTTGCCTCCAGTTAATTATACAGAACAAGAGCAACATTTTGAACTAAATACATGCTTGTCGAAAGTACAAAACGTAAAAAATATGTTATGGTAATCAACAGTATGTATGCATTGTCTACCAGTTAACTATGTCATAATGGAATATGTACTCCTGGTCTATATTCCATGGGGCTCCATTTTCTACATGTCACATAGAAAATGGACCCCCATGGAATATGGACCCCAGGTCCATTTTCTATGGAGGTCCATATCAGGCATTAACTCTTAATTAACTTTACTGGAAGAAGATGTTATTTTAATTTTATTTTATTGAAAAAAATCACAATTAACTTTCAATGAATTAACTTTTTATTGGGTATATTATTTTATGCAATCTGGTGGTGACTGCCACTGGCTTGCTGTCAGGAGTAAGACTTGATGATCATAATGCTCATTAAACACAGTCACTCAGCCAGTGACCCAAGTTCACCCAACCAATATCATATTTCTAGTTAGGTCCAGGCAGTTATTTGAACAGTGTCAATGTCCAGTCAGTGTGGATCAGTGAATAAGCTGAACTGTGAGTGTGCCTGGCCAGGTGCTACAGCTGTATTATGTAAGAGTATTGACTCCTCTTGCTTTTTGCTAGACATAATCCCACATGACAAATCCATTTAACACAAATATTTAACTTAGGATTCTATAGGGAAAATGGGCCATTTTCCATTAGGTCCATATTTTAGATAACATCGGTACTAAACAGGATGGCTCTGCATGGTCTCCTGTGGTTGAATCATGGTCTGCATAAAACAAAATACATATTCCCCAAGCCCTCATAGATTCAACAGAAAGTGCCCAGCTCACCCAAGTCCACACGTGCTCCACTAGAGAAGGCAAATTATTAGATATCGTCTCACAACAAATCCTACATTGGTAACAAACTCCACCTCTGCGCCAGGGATATCAGACCATGATGTTGTTGTTACCGATTTTGATATAAGAGTTGAACAGTGAACACCAAAAGAAATGAAGCAGGAAGATCTACCAATTTGCTGGTGCTGACTGGGATAGCCTAAATGCTGATTTTAGCAGTCTGTCTAATGAAATCAAGACACATTACGGTTCTGGTACAAATACAGAACCACCTTTAAGAATTACAGAACCACCTTTACGAATTCACTAATGAAATCTGTTCACAAACACATCCCTTCTCAGCTCAGCTCTAGACAGTGCAAACTCCCATGGCTAAGCAGAAAACTACAAAGATTATTGAAGCAAAAGAAACGATTGTACAATAAAGCCAAGAAAACAAACAAACAAATGGACAAATTACAGATTTGTGCGGAAAACATGTTGGAGAAGTCTGCTCAAGGCTGATTGGGACTACATCAACAATACTATCTCAGAAGGACTTCAGAAAAACAATTTAACCTCTCTTCTGGCACTTTATCAAAAGTAGGAAACAAGACAAAATTGGAGTAGCCCCCTAAATATGAATGGATCTTTGGTGCGTGATAGTAATGGGAAGGCAGAGATCCTCTTGGAACAGTTCCACAGGCTTGCTGAATAAAAAAAATTCTACTAGCCCACCGGGCTAGTGGATTATGAATTCTACTAACCCACAGGAATTTTCACTAGCTCGAGTACTTAGTTTCACTCTATTTTTCCTTGTCCACAACCATATTTTCACAATAATAAAACAACTACTGTTTTTACAAGAAAACTGTTTTATTTGTCTGTGTTTGATTCCAAAGAGTCAACTGAATATATAAAATATGTTTGGAAAAGAAAACAAGAAAAATCTAGAAAAGATAACGAGAAAAATCTAGTAAATGCATTTAATACTTGGTTTTCATCCTGACTTGACTAGTTCTTTGACTAGAGTTGAACGTAATACTTGGCCTCAGTATTATCTTGACACTTCAATGAATATAACAAAAAGTCAGACAGAAAAAAATACAAATTACATTTGACAAATACAACATTTCACTGGCTCGGAAGATGCCGAGTTGACGTTCGAACGTTCGCGCCAAATATGCCACTGACACCTGGCGAAAGCCGCTAGTAGTGATAGCAATGTAGCGCCATCTTGCACCTAAAAGTATACACTATGAATTACTTCTGAGAATTCTGCAAGGACGCGCTAGCCTCGTTTCCTTCAAAACAAGAAATATGGCGGCGATACATTGAGCATTGCAGACGACGCAACGCTCGGAGGTCGGAGTGAAAAACAAAGCCTTTTAAATGATATTATGATTGCATTGTAATGCATTGTAATGATTTTGGAAGCCCTGGTTCCATAGTGTCTTCACGAGAGAAGATGGATCCGCCCCGCCCTGCTACACCTCGATCACCCACAGCACCGCAGCGTATGTGACATCACCACAGACACACCTCGATACCACACAGCATATGCGAAATCACCATAGATAAACATCCATCCCCCACAGCACCCCAGCATATGGGACATTACCATAGATACACATCCATCCCCCACAGCACCCCAGCATATGGGACATTACCATAGATACACATCCATCCCCTACAGCACCCCAGCATATGTGACATTACCATAGATACACATCCATCCCCCACAGCACCCCAGCATATGGGACATTACCATATATACACATCCATCCCCCACAGCACCCCAGCATATGGGACAACACCATAGACACAGTGGGAGTATACAAATTGTTCAAGTCAATCAAACCATTTAAACAAAGCCTGAGGGCCTGGACTGGGTACCAACCTATAAAGTGAACGACAAATTATAATTTTGGACATCCGTGGCATAGTGCAACTATTTCTGAGGCCAACCTCCCACCAATTTTTAGGACGAACCTTCCACTCCCTGACACGCACGCACGCACGCACGCACGCACGCACGCACGCACGCANCAATCAAACCATTTAAACAAAGCCTGAGGGCCCGACCACATCCCCAACGCCGTCCTGAAGAATTGTGCTAACACCCTATCCCCTCCACTCTGTGACATCTTCCAAAGGTCACTGGACATGGGCACCCTGCCATCAGACTGGCGTACAGCAAATGTGTCGGCTGTCTTCAAAAAAAAGAGACATAACTACCTGTAAATTACCGTCCCATCTCCCTATCCCATGTAAGCATTTTGCCCATCCTTGGGGGGGTTCAGGATTAGAACCTCCTTTTTGAGAGAATTGAGATAAATGAACCTTTTGTCAGAAATCATCCAATAAATCCCAGGCTGATTGTGTACACTCGAACCCCCCTTTTTAAAACCCAGAGAACGGGGATGTTATATATAATTATGAAGAACCTCCTATAACCTGTCCAATAACCAATATCCATCCCCAACTCATTCACAAGATACGGTTCGCAAACAACGCGCAAGGTGGAAATTTATACATACGACAGTGGTACCATATATGATGGACTGGGTACCAACCTATAAAGTGAACGACAAATTATAATTTTGGACATCCGTGGCATAGTGCAACTATTTCTGAGGCCAACCTCCCACCAATTTTTAGGACGAACCTTCCACTCCCTGACACGCACGCACGCACGCACGCACGCACGCACGCACGCACGCACGCACGCACTTCATATATGTCAATAATATAACAAACTTAGGAATACAGTAGTCAATAAATACTATTTACCTAACCACGCATACTCGTGAAAATGCAGGGCATGTATAAAATGGAGTAATTTATATAATCACCACAATGTATTCGGGGCAAAGCGCACTGGGGGGTGTATGGAGGGGTGCTTTGCCCCACACAGAGAGTGCACTTTGCCCCGTATTGAATGTGTCATTGGAATTACAAAAAAACGTATGCCACATTTTCGCCTGCACGAATCATTAACACCTATTATAAAAAATATATATAGGTGAGTCATTTCACATTTTGGATTAGTTAAAGTACTTATGCTGTGGGATCGGTTACAGCTATTCAATTTGTTATAATAAATTCAAATTGGTATAACTTACTATACATGCTGCGTCTCCTCAAATTGAACGTGCTCAAATTGATTTAGCATCATGGTGCATCGGTTTATTGGAAGATAGCGGCACTAATAGTTGGATCTGCCGAAATAGAGCGGGTGCGTTTTATCCTGGAGTGCGCTTTGCCCCACCCTACTCTATATGGGCCTTACATACTACTTATGTATGCATGGATGCATGCATGCATACATACATACATACATACATACATACATACATACATACATACATACATATATACATACATACATACAGGCCTCAACATTTACACTGGCCCAGCACCTTTTCTGGGGTTGTCGGGCCACAAGTTTTAATATTTTACTGGCCCGGGTGGGCCAACATATTTTCAGATAATTTTTATCCCATTAGTCACAGCCACAGGTCATCATTTCAATCGGTTGTCCTTGCCATCCACACTGGCGCTACGACTAAACATTTGTCATATGATTTTGTGTTGTGTCACTTCGTATAGTTGCCAGATTGTTTTGATATGTACAAGCCTCACAAACAAGTCGGCATTTTGTGAATTGCGGACGCCTATATTTTATTAGGGTGGCACCGTGTTACCAGTATAGTATCGGTATATCGCAGAATTTTCTTCTGCGCGATACGCCTTCGACGTACCAATTTCATATAAACCCACTGATTCACGGACTGTCCGCTAGGTGTCACGACAGCGCCTAACATACATTCCAGGACCCGCTAGGGCGCAGATAGCTAAGTTTACAGTAACTTTGTACTATCCAAAAGTTTATATTCGAAAGAAATAAACCCAATTGTAAGTCAAAGTCATATACAGTGTCAGGTCCGGTTCGCCCTTCGTATGTTCGAGTATAACTAGCTGTAATTCAATACGCATGCAGTGTCATCACCTGTCTTTCTCAAAACCCAACCTGCTGCGCCTGCGGCTTCGACAGAGGACATACGATTCTCAAACAATTCCCGCAGCAACATTGTTTGCCATACGGAATACTGACTGAAAGCATGAAAGTAAATCACCAACAGCAAAATAAATAATGGCCAAACTTACATCCTTCGACTTGTGATGCGATGTATTACAAAAAATAGTGTTTTTTTAAATCAATGAAAAAAATTTGTGCCAGTACCTTTTTTGGGGGCCAGTAAATTTTAACATCTACTGTCCCGATGGGCCACTAGGTACAAAAGCTTAATGTCAAGGCCTGCATCAGCATGGTTGTGTCTTAATTAGTTTTCATGCTAGAGCAATTTAAAGACATCCATTGTCTAAGTTTTCAAAACACGTTTTTGTCTTATTTTCATTAAAAAAGTCTACCTGGCCTAAAAATATATGAATATTAATGTTAATGTAATGTTTTACACATACTGGAACTACTACATTTTCGCAACCTGCTGGTGGGAACCATACAAATGTAGCATCATTATTTGCTTGCAACAGCGTTGCAAACATTGAAAAAGTTACAAGTTTTGCCACATTATATAGGACCATGTTATTAAGACTTAAATTCGATATATATGTATATATAATATATATATCTACCGAATAATGACTTGTTCATACACGTTGTGTTGTCTGTGCTGCTGCGTCTATCGTAGCTGTTTATGAAGTGTTTTTGGTCACATTATCCAACAAGTAGGAAATTAAAGGGAAATCTTGGAGGGAATGGTTGACGGTAAAACAAAGTTTATATCTCAAAATGTTCCTTAAATTTTAACCAATGAATAAGTAGCTTTGCCTGAGCTCTTCTGCCAAAAAACTAAGGATTCATATGCAAATTGTGTTTGTAACTCCTCATAATGTGAACAGCGGGTAAGCGCCCAAAACGCACTCATTATTTTGATTTGTTTTCAGATGCGTCTGAACCATGTTTAATTAATCAGTTAAACATGCTAATTTGTGGAGTCATTTTTTATATACATGTCTTCTCCGTGAATCCCAGTGAATTTCGCATTTGCGACAATTGTGAAATTTTCACCTTGAATAAAAATAAGAAATAAAACACGATGTATATCAGCATAATGTTCGATGATTCAGCTTCACTGTACAGGCACATGCACACTTTTCTCATAGGTGGTCTATGTCAGCTGCTATGGACCGTGATAAGCAGTTATTAGGCACTCCGTATAAACAGGCCTCTGCGTGCATCTGATTTACAGTTTAACAGATGAAATATCTCAATGTCCCGTCCACAACAAAAGAAATACCCCGGCAGAGAACCGCTGAAAATAAGATGCAATGCCATCACATTAAATATAAATTAAAACTCACCGTGCCGATAAATTTCCTTACTTATTATTAGTACTACGTTGCATACAGTTTTGTCTGATAATGTGAGAGGTGTCACTTATTTCAAGACAATAAAGTCACCGATGTGTTGCACTAGTGTTAAAATTTTTCCCAGGACAAATATAATTGGAACTCACTACCAGAGGAAATAACCAGCATCACCGAACTCCAACAATTTAATCAAGTTCTAATTAATTAACCTACTCAATTCCACTTCCAAGCAAACATGACTAACTGCTAAGCAGCAATGGTAACTGGATGTTTCAACAGTTATATCTCTTCAGCTAGCCAACGCAACCAAACTTTCTCGATCTCGTTGGCAGGACAATTTAGTCGCTTCAGCAGCAAATTTTGGTCGCTTCGGCACGAGAGGAATTTCATTGAAGTGGTACCGATGCTGACGCAAATACAGTTATTCCTATATGGTCAAATGCAAATACCATTTTGAAAATGAATATAAAACCTCTGATTTAATGCCTAAACCTATTTCAAATGCGAATAATATAACAATTGTTAATGCATATGATTTGCAAACATTTTTATTTTATAATAAAGCATAAGTTTTTACGTTACTAGACTTTAATATTAAATTGATGTAAATTTGTGTTTGCTTTGTTGCCTTTTTGAAAAAACTCATTTTGTATCATTTAAACAATTTGTATTTCATTTAAATGAACTGGCTCGCATTTCAGTCCAAGCATGTATTCAATCTATAATAGCGCAATATTCTATAATAAAAGGGCCACGGTTATGAAGATATTTATATTTGTTCATGTTTTGTAAACACAGTAATTGGGGTCATACAAATTTATTACAGTCATTCCATAACTCAACTGATGCAATAAACAAGTCAATATTGGCTAATTAGTGCTCAAAGTCAACAGACTGACACATTTCAACAAAAGGTTATAACTTTCATGATTATGAAGGTATTTGCATAATGTGTTCAGAGTTTACAAACATTAGGGTCATAAATATACAACACCCAGTAATTTAATATTAATGCCATAATTTTTTTTTACATATATTTTAATAATTTGTTCAGTGTTTCAAAACACATTAATTAGGATCATAATTATACATCACCCAGTCATTTAGCATTAATAGTAACTCAATTAATGCAACTAATTTAAGTCAACATTAGCTAATTAGCACACAAATGTAACAGATTGTTAAATGTTTTTTTCATAATCCAGCCCCCATTAAGATAAGTGTGGAAAGTCACATAATATATTAGGTTACAAACAAAATCTTGCAACTTGGTCTTGAGAGGTATAACTATAAGTTAATACACCAACTTGGTCTTGAGAGATATAACTATAAGTTAATACACCAACTTGGTCTTGAGAGGTATAACTATAAGTTTATACACCAACTTGGTGTTGAGAGGTATAACTGTAAGTTTATACACCAATTCTGTCCAGTGGCAGCTTGTCACAAAATGTCTTTTTGTAGTTCAATAATTAATTGTAACTGTTTTATATAATTTAAACTAAGCTTTTTTTAACAATTAGTTTGCACTCAATCAATAAAATAATTAATTGTTATTGTGACTTTGAATATAAATATCTTGCTCAAAGTGTTTTCATATGTTTTTATTATTTGTTAGGCTCTAGCCAAGGCCCAAACAACATAACCATTACTAATATAATATAAAACAGATGGTATTGGCCTTGCACTGAATTCAATTCAGAGAAAGGTAAATAAGTCATGCTTTGCGTATCTCTAAAACCACATTTCGCGTTTGAGCGGAATAACGATTTATCCCCCACATACTAACTTTGACCTAGAGAACACATTAGAAACAATGACAATGTTCTGAAGAATTTAGTAATTTATGCTACTTGCATTAGAAATACACATATGTCATCTAATTTCGATAAGAAAAAGACAACTAGGAAAACGCTTTCCAAGGTGCCATCAAAGCTAATAAAAATTAATGGAACAGCCGACAAAACACGAAGCAAAACAAAATGTGCACGGAATTCCAGTAATCGCCACAGCATTAATCATATTCATGAACGGATTTTCATGCAAGGGGAACTATTAGGCGCTGTAGCGGATAAAAGGGTGATGAAATGGCAAAACCTGTTGAGTTCTACGAGAACCGTCGAGTTCTGGCTGCGATATTGATTCAGTTCTGCAATAACCGTCAAGTTCTGGTTGCGATATTGATCAAGTTCTGCAAGAACTGTTGAGTTCTGCAAGAACCGTCATGTTCTGGCTGTGATATTGATAAAGTTCTGCAAGAACTGTTGAGTTCTGCAAGAACCGTCATGTTCTGGCTGTGATATTGATCAAGTTCTGCAAGAACTGTTGAGTTCTGCAAGAACCGTCATGTTCTGACTGTGATATTGATCAAGTTCTGCAATAACCGTCAAGTTCTGGTTGCGATATTGATCAAGTTCTGCAAGAACTGTTGAGTTCTGTAAGAAGCATCGAGTTCTGCGAAAACCGTCGAGTTCTGGAAAACCGGTTTTGGACAGGGCAGTGGGAAAAACCAGGACAAATTTTCTTAAACCGGGAAGAACTGCTATAAACTGGGAAGAACTGTTCATTACTGAGATTAACATTGTCTAGTCCACTGGAAAACATAGCTAATATTCATCTTAAGAAAACAGTTGTACTAAATATCAATCTTAAGCAAATAGTTGTACTTGTTACCATGTCTGGCTATAATCCGTTTATTAGTTTAAAGCAGGAATTCCTTGTCATGAAAGTGTCATTCTTCAGTTAGCCATAAAATGCCTTTGTTACTCTCAAAAGGACAGTGCCAAGTATTGCTAGTGGAGTCTTCTTCTGAAGAGACCTGGTGACTCAAGTCAGAAAGGCGGCACCAGTATTGTATGGTGCCAACTTGCAGTTTGGTTAAAGTGCAACTGGATTATTGAACCCTGGACATTGTAAATAGTAGCTTGGTCAGTATGTCTGCCAGCATATCTTCGAATATGGGCTAAGGAACTACAGACAACTATATTATTATTCTTGTGTTGTACTACTAACAGAATGTTCATTTTGTAGTTGTTTAGTGGTTATATTTCTTAATTTATTGTTAAACAGGACAAAGTTCCTAAGAATTTAAAGTTATTGTATCGGCAGCATGTAGTAGAGTATGTAGACAGCTGACTGCTCCGACACAATATATTTTAGAATGTCATTTATTTACCTGGTTTTTTAAGTCAAACTGACCAGAATCAATTATATATTCATTCTGGTAATGTTACAGTAGCTTTTATTTCAATACAATTTAAAATTTAAGTTTTTCCAAGTTTTTCCAAATATTGGGGTTTTCCAGGGCGGTATTTACCACCCGGTAAAAACCGGGGTGGGAAAAAACGTGCCAACCCTGCAATTAAGACGACAATGTCACAAGACGGCCTGCAGAATACATAACAAAGTTAATGTACCTTTATATGTCAGCTGTCGCGGCCTAATGGCAGACCGTTCGCTTTATGCGTGGAAGCCACACTTAGAAATAATTAGTACCACACATGTATTGCCAATCAGCGAAATTAAACAAAAGTGAATATTGCACTAAATATAATTGATAAAATAATAATAATAAGAACATTAAGCGAGAATAAAATATCAATCAGACACACCGCAGATTGAACCAGAGACCTTCCAAGCAATAATCGCCTGTGTGAGAAAGACTTTGTGAGCGATTCATGAAAATATATTAAATATAAATTACTCTGTTATGGTAACTCGATGAACTCGACGGTTATCACAGCTAGAATGCGATCAATATCACAGCCAGAACTCATCAGTTCTCACAGCTACAACTCAATCAATATCGGTGCCAGAACTCGACGGTTCTCGCAGCGCTCGACAGGTTTTGCCGTTTCAGGGTGTAGGTCAAACGCCCTCTAGGTCAAAAGCCCCTAGGTCAAAAACCCCTAAGTCAAAAGCCCCTCGGTCAAAAGCCCTCACCCCTTACTTTGAAAAAGGTAAAAAGCCCTCACATTGAGATTTGTTATGGAACCAAGTGAATTGTATTAATAATATGATAAATAATTTTAATTTGGTGAATGATATCAAGCAAAATAATACATTTTAGTAATTCATTTGTGCTTTGTTATTAGACATTGTATAAGGTGGAAGTGAATCTCTATATACCATTCGTAAGGCTACAAAACAGCCACAAGAGAAGCTTGTCAACCTATGCACTGCTTGCCAAAACAAGGAGAAGACATTGAAGCAAGTCCTGATTGGCATTGGATATTGTATAAGATGGAAATTAAATGAATATCTATATGCTATATAGTGGTACTGAATGAACATGAAAGTGAATGACTATTATTTGAATCAATTCATGACTATGAATGTGAATGAATGTACTTTTCAGGTTCAATATACTCCATGGAAATAAATGTTGGTAAATCAAAATGTTTCTGTTCATTACACTACAATGTGGCTATTCAACACAATATAATAATAAGAGGGCTTTTGACCCAAGGGTAAAATATCAGATAAATATATATAAAATGTGACGTGAGGGCTTTTGACCAAAGGGGCTTCTGACCTAGGGGTTTTTGACCTAGAGGGCTTTTGGTCGTATCCCGCCGTTTCATCAATCTTTTGTCCGCTACGGCGCCTCATACGAAACGAGCGAGACAGCGCATTTTGTTGAAGTCCCTAGATTATAATAAAAAACGTCCCCGAAGCGACCCGGAACTGCAACAATCACTCCATGTGCACACAAGACTGTTTGACTGCTTATTCTACACGTACAAGACCCGACGTGATAAGACGTCTCTAACACGAGTTCAACCGAGGACGAGGTATAAATTTTGTGCAGCTCGAGTGTAACTCGGTTGACAGTATCAGATGTATGAAGTGCGTGCGTAGCAATTACAACAATTATCATTGGCATAGCCATTGATTACGCAGAATCGTCCGCCCCGCTTTTGAGCAACAGCCAGATAGACAAAATTGTATGGCGATTGACTTTGCCTACATTGGCATGTGTACGTTAACATTTTCATTTACATGATTATATATCTCATGTGAAGTGATACAATGTGGCAAACTTACAAAAAGCTCTGCTTTGCTTTGGCTTTGCACGACAAATCGACACGCCGGCGCCGTCTCACGTTCCGTTCGGCTTCCACTAATTTCGCAGTACCGAGAGTACATGTATACGCTTCGCTAATATCATCAACAAATGGAGCCATTTTGAACGGCAGAGTGCATATTGCATTTAATTAGCGTTTGTTTAATTTCGGGGGAATAATTCATGACATAGTGCAAGCATGGAGTTTGCGGTATTACCGAGTTTGGTTTGCTATAACCATAAAATAGCCTCGACGCGCTCGTCATCGGCTGGTTCTCGGCCCACCGTGAGGCGCCACTGTTGCGAAACACCCACTGCTTGGGGTGAATGTTCATGCAATCACCACTGAGCACTATATTAACGTGTCTAGTTAATGTGTGGTTTGGTTCATGAAATTAAGTTACTAATAAGTAATATGACACAGCTTGATGCAAAATTAAAAAGTGGGCTAAAAGAGTACGAACAAACCCTGTTACCTTACGCCTTTTTATGTGATTCGAATCTGCGACAAAAGCTGGCAGAAAGTTATGGTTTGGATAGCTAAGTAAGAAGGCCTGCATTCGGTCGGGTACATTAGCGGATCGGAGATTTATCGATAGAATATATTATGCGCTGAATACAATATGCTGACCATTGACATGTTTATATAAAATAACAAAATAACCGCTCAGTGTTGAGATATTGGTCCTACTGGTGGCCCGGGTGCATAATTTATTAATAACACGATAGCAGCTGTCCACTAATGGGACTAGCACATGGGCCGATCTAGGCGGTGTCCATCAGGTGCCCGGGTATTCCCCATTATTCCAAACATATGTTTTCATCGCGTCAACATTAGACAGGTTTCTCTGGAGTAAAATCAACCAAATCTGCACAGACAGTATTTATTAACATGCTAGCAAACCCGTGTGAGAGACAATCGCCTTAAGCTGCAGCCTGTAATAAAGGTGATTGTTCTCTTTGAAGTAGAATCTTGCCTGGAGGAGCCACCGTGACGATGTCACCGATCTCAACACTGATGAGAATCACGGCAATTTGAATGTTCTCCTCAACGAGGCGCACGTTGCGATACAATACAGGATAGATATTACAGAACGAACTGATTGCCGCCATCGGGGACCAGATCCAGCTGAAGATTAAAATGTCCGAAATGCGATTATTTTTTTAGTTTTTCTTCTACACTTTGTAATGAAGTTCGGCTTCGACTTCCGAAGTATACTTAATCATGTATTGAACGTGTGCATCGAGGAGGCTTCCGACATGCTTTCGGCAGTTCTAGTTTCTTTTTTCCCCAAAGCGGCAACAGAAGCGCGAAAGCATGACCAAATAGTTGGTGTCCGAGACCAGTCGATCAGCACAGTAATGTCGATTTCAGCTGCACACCCGCACTAATAAAGCTGTTTTATGAGCAATCTAGCAGATTCGTTCGCCAAGTGGAAGCGAGAGCTACAAATAATACCTGGCTGCCTTAAAAAAAATAAGAAGGCGAATGTCACCTGGGTGACGATTATTCTGAACTGTGCTGGACCGGACTTTATCACAGTATATGATTATTTCGTTTGGACAGAAGAAGACGACAAGGATTGCCCAGGGAAACTACTCGATAAATTATAAAAGTACTGTGTCGTGGTAAATTAGTACGGTTTTGGAACGCCCAAGGAAAGGAACCGTTTGATGTGTTCCAGACCGATCTCCGTACAACGGCAGCGGTATGCGAATAAGGAAAATCCACCATAAAACAGAATCCATCGTTCAATTTAAGGAGCGTTGTCAAAATGCGTTTCATAAATATGCTCTTTAAACCACCATCAGCTAAAGATCGAAATTTCTGCTATAAGCCCCACAGTGTGTACAATTGCATGGCAAAATAAATAGAAACGTTGAGAAAAAAATGCTGATTTTACAACATATATAGAGATCAGTGTACGGCAGTAAACGGCACCATCAGGTGCCCGGGTATTCCCCATTATTCCAAACAGATTTTTTCATCGCGTCAACATTACACAGGTTTCTCTGGTGTAAAATCAACCAAACCTGCACAGACTGCATTTATTAACATGCTAGCAAACCCGTGTGAGAGACCATCGCCTTAAGCTGCAGCCTGTAATAAAGGTGATTGTTCTGTCTGAAAAGTAGAATCTTGCCAGGAGATGCCACCGTGACGATGTCAACGATCTCAACACTGATGAGAATCACGGCAATTTGAATGTTCTCCTCAACGAGGCGCACTTTGCTATGCAATACATGATAGATATTACAGAACGAACTGATTGCCATCATCAGGGGCCAGATCCAGCTGAAGATTAAAATGTCCGAAATGCGATTTTTTTTTAATAGTTTTTCTTCTACACTTTGTAATGAAGTTCGGCTTCGACTTCCGAAGTATACATAATGCATCGAGGAGGCTTCCGGCATGCTTTCGGCAGTTCTAGTTTCTCTTTTCCCCAAAGCGGCAACAGAAGCGCGAAAGCATGACCAAATAGTTGGTGTCCGAGACCAGTCGATCACCACAGTAATGTCGATTTCAGATTCGTTCGCCAAGTGGAAGCGAGAGCTACAAATAATACCTGGCTGCCTTAGAACAAAATAAGAAGGCGAATGTCACCTGGGTGACGATTATTCTGAACTGTGCTGGACCGGACTTTATTACAGTATATGATTATTTCGTTTGGACAGAAGAAGACGACAAGGATTGCCCAGGGAAACTACTCGAGAAATTAGAAAAGTAATGTGTCGTGGTAAATCAGTACGGTTTTGGAACGCCCGGGGAAAGGAACCGTTTGATGTGTTCCTGACCGATCTCCGTACAACACCAGCGGTATGCGAATAAGGAAAATACACCACAAAACAGAATCCATCTTTCACAAATATGCTCTTTAAATCCACCATCAGCTAAAGATCGAAATTTCTGCTGTAAGCCCTACAGTGTGTACAATTGCATGGCAAAATAAATAGAAACGTTGAGAAAAAAGTGGCTGATAATGCATTCCACTGACAACATTTGTATAATAATATCCACATAAAACGTGATACCATCGTAATCTTTCATATCTTAGTATTTTAGAAATTTAGCAGTGATATAAAATATGCTGATTTTACAACATATATAGAGATCACTGTACGGCAGTAAACGGCAGACTAATAAATCTGAGGCATAACGTGTTTTATTAAGACATTTAGTGATCTGTAAAATTCCGTTTCATACAATTTCTGATAGTAAACATACTGCAGCAACAAAGATAAAAACGAAGTGTTACAACGTAAATGTTGATGACGATAACTGGGGCATTATAATTATACAATACAATACAATTCAATAATACTTTATTCGTCCGACCAGGAAATTACAGTGCCGATTGCCACTTACAACACGATAGAAAAAACCTTGAACATTAGGTCTAGAGTTGGCACATGAATTGAAATGCCAGAGGATAAAAGAATACTTGTTGCGGTTTTGTCTTGATGTTAGGGAGTAAAAATCTGCTGCTTCTGTGACTGAGCCTTGAATAAAATTCGACATGGATGGGGTGCGGGGTGTGTGAGGGGTGTGGGGGGTGTGTTTTGAAACATTCCCACCGCAACAGGCTGCCTCAAAAGAGATAGTACTGGAAATGACTGCATTATAAAGCATCAGAAGCAGATTTAACAAGATTCGCCATCCAAGCCAAAGGCCCAGATGGCAAGTGGACAAGAAAGCCATCGGCTTATCGAGTGTCCAACAATATTCATCTACGTGTAACCCGCCCTCCTCAGATATGTGTCACCTTGTTTTAAAACATATTCACGCTGCTAGCAGTTACACAATCCGTAAACAATCTGCCCCATTCATTTCTTGTCCTCTGTGAGAACGAGTATTTCCTGGTATCCAATCTACATTGATTCTTTACTAATTTTACCTCATGTCCTCTAGTTCTGCTATCCTTCTTGAGTGAGAAAAACATATTTCTATCAATATTTTCATACCCATTCAATATCTTAAAAACTTCAATCTGATCTCCTCTTAACCTCCTTGTCTCTAGAGTTGTTAAACCACATTCTTTCAGGCGTTCTTCATAACTAAGGTCTCTCAGTTCTGGAATCATTTTAGTTGCTCTCCTTTGTATGCGTTCAAGCGTATCTATATCCTTCTTACGATATGGTCTCCATGCTTGTATACAGTATTCTAAATGAGGTCTAACTATTGCTTTATAAAGAGGTATAATTAACTTTTTTCCCTTGTATGTTATGTTTCTTCTAATCAATCCAAGAATTTGATTACCCTTTGAAGCTGCAATACCACACTGCTCTGAAACTTTCATATCAGCGCTTATTGTAACTCCTAAGTCCTTTTCTTTTACAGTAGTACCCAGAACAGTATCTCCCATTTTATAGTTTACATTCAAGTTCCCATGTCCTGTATGTAGGCATTTACATTTCCCAAAATTGAACAACATCTGCCATTTCTCAGACCATTTCACTAATCTGTCTAGATCGTTTTGTAAATGTTGTTTATCACCATCAGTATTAACCTTTCTAAACAGTTTTGTGTCATCCGCAAATTTCAGTACGTTACTTGTTATACTGTCGTCCAAGTCATTGATATAAATTAAGAATAATATAGGTCCTAATACTGATCCTTGAGGTACCCCACTCAAAACCGATTTCCAATTTGAAACTTCTCCATCTACTACAACTCGTTGTCTTCTGTCAGTCAGCCATTGTTCTATCCAGTCAGTTATGCTATCCCCGATACCATGGGCTTTTAATTTAAGTAGTAATCTTTGATGTGGCACTTTGTCAAAAGCTTTCTGAAAATCTAAGTAGATAATATCTACTGGCGATCCCACGTCTATCCACTTAGTGATTTCTTCCAAAAAACATAACATATTTGTTAAGCATGACCTCGCTTTAAGGAATCCATGTTGAGATGAATTTAATAATTTATGCTTAACGAGGAAGTCCACCATATGGTCTTTAATTAACCTTTCTAATAATTTACAAATCACTGACGTTAAACTCACTGGTCTGTAATTCTCTGACTTATTTCTCGAACCCTTTTTAAATAATGGTATGATGTTTGCTTCTTTCCATTCAAACGGAACAACTCCCTCTTTTAATGACAAGTTGAATACTCTTGCAAGTGGTATACTGATTTGTTCTACTGTTTCCATTAGTAATTTTGGAGGAATCCCATCCACTCCCGGTGATTTGTTATCCTTCATTGCCTTTATTTTCTTAGCTACCAATTCTGGAGTTACAACTAACGGACCTAAATAGTCAGATTTAGCCCCCTGAAATTTAGCATCAGCAACTGGTAATGAACTAATATCTTCTTTGGTAAACACTGAACTGAAGTAACCATTTAGGTCTTCCGCCATTAAAAACCCCTGTGATATTATATTTCCAGCACTGTCTTCTAGAGGTCCAACCTTGTCTTGTACGTTTTGTTTACTCCTGACATATGCATAAAAACTCTTGCTGTCATTTTTTATGTTACATGCTAGTTTTTGCTCATAGCTTCTTTTAGATTGTCTGATTTCAGTTGTAGCTGCATTAAGTGCCTCTTTGTATTTTGCATAGTCTTCGTCCTTTCTGGTACGCCTATAAACCCTCCACATAGTTTGTTTTAGCATTATTTTTCTAATAGCCTCTTTTGACAAGTGTTTCTTTCTACACCGTTTTCCTTGTTTTTGGAAGGGAACAAATTTATCGATGATACTCTCAATTTCATATTTTAGGATGTACCAACAGTCAATTGCGTTCTTATTCCTCAGCATGTTATTCCAATATAACTTTGCTAAGTATTTTCTCATATCTTTATAGTTACTTTTTGGAAGTTTCTCCTGTACGTTTTTTTTACTTTCTGATTTTACATTGATGTCAAAATGTATTTGATTATGATCACTGTTACCCAATGGTTCATTAATGTTTACATTGTCAACTAATTCTTGTTGTGATGATAAAGCTATATATAACACATTCTCTCCACTGGTTGGTGCTAGAACGAACTCTCTAGCAATTTTCATTGTGTGTGTCTATGGTTAAAATCTCCCATTGTGATACACTCCCCTTTAATCACTTCCTATATAGCGTTTTGTATTTTTGTTTGTTCTTTGTTTATGTCTGGACTTCGGTAAACCAATTAAATAGTTAATGTTGAATTTCCTGAAACTAGCTTTCACCAAACAGTTTCATCGCAATCTGCTTCCCTTTCTAATTTTATTTCGTAAACCTGACTAGATTCTTTAACTTATAAAATAACTCCCCCTCCACTTCTTCCTATTCGACCTCTACTAAACATTACATATCGGTTATACCAATTATGTGAGGGTCAATGTCTTCTACCATAATGTTTAATTCGTTTTTCTTATTCACTATGCTCCTAGCATTTAAACACACGCATTTATATCCTGTTTCAGAGATGTTTTCCGGACATTTTGTTATTCGTTTGACTGTACTAGTGGCCTCTTGTCCTCAGTGAGGCATCACTAAGTAACCCCCTGCGCTTCTAATTTAAACAATGTTTACTGCCAAAAATATTTGTTATGCTACCCATGCCACTATCAACTGCTGCTGAGATTTCATCCGCAAATACTGCTGCCCCCTCTTCACTTACATAAAGCCTATTCCTCATGTACATATCAGCCCTCCAAACAAAACTTCTCCACACATCTAAAAAAACAACTTCCTCTTCCCTACATAGTTTCTGGACTAGCATGTTAATTGCCATCCCCGGACAATTTCGATATCTCTGACCACTCCTTCCTATTACTGGTAAAATCCCTGAGATAATTACTTGCTCAACCCGCCTGTATTTCCTAGCTATGACAGTTTTACCTTCACTCTCTACGTTATTTGTCCCTACGTGTACTAAAACAGTTCCAACCATGATGTTTTCTACCCTCTCAGTTATCGCCTCTATTTTGGCCCCGGGCAAGCAAACCAACACGTCATCTCCCTTGTTTAAGACGGTCTTCAAAACTATCGAGTCCCCCACAAACACTCTCGCTCTCTTCCTCACTCACCCCCTCTATCACTACCTCACATTAGCTCTTCTGTTGGATCCCTTCCGTCACATTCTGTCCTGCAGCCTTGTCACCTGGCAGACTGTTATCAATCTCCCTCTCACCCATCAACCTGTCACGTTTCCCTCCCGTCTCCTGGTTAACTTGCGCTGCCTTGGCATTCCCTCCTGACATCTTACCTCCCGTCTCCCTCACTCCCATCGCCTTCACTCTTGACTCCTTCCCTCCCGTCTCCCCCACTTCCATCTCCTTCGCTCCAGTTGTCTTTCCTCCCGTTTTTATCCTTCCCGTTTCCTTTCGTCCCGTCTCCATACGTCCCGTCTCCTTATGTCATATCTCCCTTCGACGTATCACCTTACCTCCTCTCAGCCTCCTCCAAGTCTGAGGTGAGCTGAACATTTCTCTCATCGTCTTCCCCCACTTTATCATCTACTGCCCCCCCCACCGGAATCACTGGCATAACCCACCTTTTCCTTCCCATCATTGCCATAACGAGCAGCCTCGGCTGCTTGAACTCCACTCTAGTTCCTTCCTCTTCGCACATTCCCTACACCCAAAACTAAAACTATCCGCCTCAGCCCAGGACTTCTCACACCCGGACTTGACGAAGTCCACCCAGTTGCTGTAACTGCCGCATATTAAATGCCTGGTGGCCTTTACCTGCTGTTTGCACGGCGCCATCACATAATTTATTCTTGATTTGATTGCTTCGTTTTTGTGTTCAAAATAATACTTGAGGCTGGGTTATTTAGGATTTAATTTAATATTGACAATAATATACTTATTAACTATGTCTTTTCTCGTATAAGCCAAACAAAATGCCTGCCACCTAGCGAGTACGGAGAACACTGTGTAAACAAAACAATGAACTCAGACTCCACATTTTTTGACTTCCCGAGACAGTTCATCATTGAATTTTATTTGTTCATCATGCTCTCAGTGTTCTCGTTCCATTTCAGTTTTCAATGAATAACAATGCCCAGGTATGTGTAAGTATCATCTCTCACCACCTCTTCCCCTTAATACAAACAGTTTTAGGAGGTGTTTCCTTTCGCTTAAAATCAATACATAGTTATTTAGTCTTCGTGACATTTAGCTGCAAAAAAGTTAGGTAGCCAGAATCATCATCATTGTTAACCATGCCAACAATGACACTGTCGTTTGCATATTTGACCAGTGGATAGACATTGTCAGTTCTTCTGTAGTCAGTGTAGAGTATGTACATGAAAGGTGCCAGAACTGTGTTTTGAGGTGCGCCAGTGTTCGTGTGGACGGAAGAAGACCGGATGCCTTCGAGACTGACATACTGACATCTGCTAGTTAAGTATCCAAAGATCCATGAAATATAAGAGGATGACACATTCATGTCTAAAAGCTTTCGAGCAAAAATATGAGGCTGAATAATATTAAAAGCACTGGAGAAATCAAGAAACATAAGTTGAATGGTATTGCCTGCCACATATAGAACTGCATCATCGATACATCTGTTTCTCTTATAGGCAAACTGTAATGGGTCAGTGACAGTTTCATTCAGTTTCATAACAGCTGACGTCAGGGCGACAGGACGGAGATCATTCATAAACAATATAACATATTTCTTAATTTCTTCATTAGTTAAGCAATGAGAATCGTCGTTGTATAGCTGCCTCCGCACTACGAATTGTCGGTCTCAAATATCGACAACGACGTGCGAACACGTTTGAGTAAATGTGTTATATTTTGATGAATCACCTTAAAAGCTATGCATTTAATTTTGGTTCGGCAGAACCGAAGTTAATTAAAAAAGACATATAGATATATTTACAGCCTACCTCTATATAGTATGCTA
>SDWI01002143.1:9733-31461 GCA_009193005.1 Lamellibrachia luymesi
ATATATATATATATATATATATATATATATATATATAATCCCAATTTTTTATGACAATTATACCATTGATGGTACCGATTATAATACATCAGATCATCCATGTATATGTTGTTTATGAACATGGGGAAATAATAAATTTTCATTGTGCCAAATTTCCGTTGGAATGCTTAAGACAAAAATGGGGATCCTATGGTAGAAACACGTGGTGTTGGATAGGTTACATACTATGGTATACGTTCAGTCCTGGTACATGCTCAGCATCTTATGCGTATATGTCTAGCCTGTTTTGGGGCTTACACTAGTGAGCCACTGTACTGAAATCACTAATTTATTTAAGTATCAGTTCGTGCCATTATAATTTCTCAAGTACATATTAACGTACTTATAATTAATTTTAGTTTACTATGAGGTAGGTGCACTTAAAACAATTTCATATCAGTTCTTTCCATGGTATTTCTATGCATCAACTTAGATTGAATGTCATTAATGAGGGAACCCAGCTATCAATTCAAATCATTTAGAGCTAGAGAGGGATGATCCAGAGGTTGGTGGGGATTATGGGTAATGCCCATTGGCTAGTTCATCTTTCTGGGGTCCATCAAAAGGTAATGTATAAGTTTAGGTACAGAGGAGACTCAGAGTTGTGGGGAGGCAGGAGTGATTGCCTAGGAGTAGCTGGTGTGGGATCAGGCAGTGTCATAACTGGCCAGGGAGTCTGTCAGATAGTGTTATGGTAGTTGAGTTTTATTGATAGCTGATTAAAGTTTTATATATATATATATATACATACATACATACATACATACATATATATATAAATATATACACATACACACACGCGCGCACGCACGCACGCACACACACACACACGGTAAACCATGACATTACATGATAAATTGTGGTGTACCATGGTTTAACAGTTTCAAAACACCATGGTATTTTACCATGGCTTCCCTGTTTTAAAGCACCATGTATTACCATGGTATATCATGGTATTTTACCATAGTTTACTATGATTTACCATGGTTTACCTGTTTCAAAACACCATGGTATACCATGGCTTTTACCGTGGTATATTTTCATAAGGGAATCGCCTAATTCCATGGCCCGTGGCCAGTTGGTATTGTTAACTTAATTGTTATGTTAATATTTCAGATGCTGTCCGAAACTTAAACCACAAGCATGACGTAAAGTGAGCCATCCAGGAATGGTTCCGAAATGTCTCTGTCTCTGATTGGGATGGTGGTAGGAAGTACCGAATGGACCGAGCACAGGATCAGCAGGATTTGACAGGAGTAAACAATTGAAGTGAATGTAAGAGATGACGCTTATTTATTAAGTATTATCATATAATAAAGTAAAGTATTATCATATAATAAATTGCACCAATCCAAATTACACAAATCCATATACGAATACATATATAAACCTCAAAACATTTGTAATAAAATGTTAATATAAGAATAAGATAATATGCTTGTATTGAAAGTAATGACATGCTGTTGCATTGATCAGGGAGACTCGTTTAGAGGTTGGTATATGGAGATTTGTTTAATTTAGTATGTGTTAATACATTATTTATTACTTGTATCTGAATGTAGTAATCAAATAAATTCACTGATACCATGACAATGTCACTATCACGAGAGCCACCCTTAAAGAAATTACAAAGTTAAATCCATATACATGTTGGAAAACAGTGTGTACTTTCAGTATAAAAAGGATTTTGAAGTTGAGTCAGTGTATAAAAGGTTAAACAAAATTCTAAGCATTGTTTATTTAAAAGAGAACCTGAAAAAATCATAGTAAAGTTATACTGTATAATCTGTATTCATAAATATACATTTCAACGATTAATTTGCAGTTTCAGTTGGAATGTGCACATGTATATTCATAGCAATGTCTTATTAGGAAGGTTGCAAAGTACACTTAAATTATACAGGTTTTTGTGTACATACTGAAGCCTTTTAAGAGAGAGGGTGTGGATTTTGCCTGTGATTGGATTAGGGGTGTTATTGAATATTCAAGTGGTGCTATCTGTAATGCTTTTGTTTGCCAGTTCAGTGTTTGTACTTAAGGGTCACCTCCCTCTCTCCCACTTACAACTTGTACCCCCTGCAGGAAACGAGACGAAACTGAGAACAAGGCACAACACAACACAATACACATCAACGTCCATATTTCCTTTCTTTTTCTTTTTTCTAGCCTCAGTGTTCTCTATCTGATGTCTTTCTGCCGACTGTACATCATTTCTTTGTTTTCTTTTACTATTCATGCACGAGTGTATAATCTTCAAATTTGAAGGATTTCCTCTTATATGATGAAGAAAAAGAGTGCATGTTTTATTACTTAGGCTCGTACAATTCTCAATGTGTTGTTTATACAACAAGGCTAGTTATCAATAATTAATTAACAACAGATAAACAAAATGGTTCAATTAAAATTCCTATTAAGAATAAACCAAAATATTACATAATTATCACAACAATTTATATAAGACAATCTGGTGTGATATTGTGATAACATGTATAATATAATAACATATTGTTTTAGTAAGGTTTTCAACATGTTGTAAGTTATAGTAATCAGGCAAATATTATTGTGTAAAATTAGGTTGACCTATGAACCAACCCATTTTCCTGCATTGCAGTTTCGAGAGAATTCAGTGAACCCTCGTCCATCTTAGAGAGATTCCATGATCGCCTTAGCATCTTTCTTGAATTCTTTTCCAAGAAGGCCTTTGTTGGGTACAGCCTCCACAACTTCCATTTCTACATTGGCAAGGTGAAGGTCACCACTGGAATAATAACTGATCCCTCTTGGATGGCATTTCTTTCAAAGGCTGAATTTCATTGACAGGAAATTCAGAACGTTGGCTATCAGTTTTGACAAGACTTAGAGTCAGCTTTAACAAAATTACACAATTTACACTGTATGAATACTGAAGAGATAGTGACCATGTACTGAAACATCTCTTAGTGACTTAACAAACTCTCACCAGAAATCAAACAAAAGTGGAAAACTATGGTTCAACAAAAAGGATATTGGCTCCGGTACTATCTTCTCTGCCACCAGGCGGATTCCAGTTGACTTTGTGTGTTGAGAGATTGTAACACGATCTGTCTGCACATCCGACACATCGTGTCGGATGTGCAGACAGAGTACACCAGCCAGATTTACAATGAGAACCTTCAAACCAGAAGATGGCAAATATCAAACCTAGCACAAGAGGGAACTTTAACCCTAGCCTAGGTCGGCGTGACCAATGAGAAACTTCCACGGTGTACACAGAATAGAGTTATTCATGAGTGCTTTTAAAATGTCATAACATTGCTAATAATTATCACACAAATAAAAACCACAGCACAAAATCTTATCAAGAGGATATTACTATTTGAATTTCATCATGATTTCTCTGTGTTCTGTTGTTATTTCTGTAAACTATTGCTGGAAGTTACTGAATGTCAAAATGTAAATTTTATTGTCTGATGAAAATTTCAAACACCTGACAACCAATGATCTGCTTTCTCTTACTGAATGAATGCGTGTGTTTGAATGCAAGGAGCATAGTATATAAGAAAAACAAATAAAACATTATGGTAGAAGATATTAACCCTCACATAACTGGGATAACCGAATCATGGGCCGACAAAGACATATCAGATGCTGAATTAGGACTGACAGGATATGTAATGTTTAGGAGAGATCGAACATGAAGAAAAGGAGAGGGAGTTATTTTATATATTAAAGATTCCATTCAGGCTTACGAAATAAAATTAGAAAGGGAAGCAAATTGCGATGAAGCTGTCTGGTGGAATAGTTACAAGAAATTCAACATTAACTATTGCCCTCCCGGGCTGGGCTAACTGACCGCACAGCTGACAGTTCATATTGGAATGTGACTTGGAGACACGTGAAAACATGTTATTTAGTTAAACCGTAATCCTTAATAAAAGAAGACTTGATCTGTCACGATCGCTCTGACGTTATGCACAAATTGCGGATACCTTCTCAATCTGGCGGAAACTAGGCGTACAGCTGATACAATCATATATCTGTGTAATTTGGAGATGTAATTTGTTGCTGTAATTAAAGCGTACCCTTACTGAGAAATGACAAACAAAATGATTTGGAACAATTATGAAACTGACTACATGTTGTTTGCATTTGTTCATCCTTGGGCCTTCGTTTGGTAGAAAATCGAGGGGCACAACAACACACGCATGGTCGGTTGTGGGGAACAACAACACACACGTAGTCGGTTGTGGGGGTACAACAATACACACGTGGTCGGTTGTGGGGCACAACAACACACACGTAGTCGGTTGTGGAGAACAACAACACACGCGTGGTCGGTTGTGGGGGTACAACAATACACACGTGGTCGGTTGTGGGGCACAACAACACACACGTAGTCAGCTGTGGGGGCACAACAATACACAAGTGGTCGGTTGTGGAGAACAACAACACACGCGTGGTCGGTTGTGGGGCACAACAACACACACGTAGTCGGTTGTGGGGGCACAACAACACACACGTAGTCAGTTGTGGGGGCACAACAATACACACGTGGTCGGTTTTGGGGCACAACATCACACGCGTGGTCGGTTGTTGGGCACAACAACACACACGTAGTTGGTTGTGGGGGCACAACAACACACACGTAGTCGGTTGTGGGGCACAACAACACACGCGTGGTCGGTCGTGGGGCACAACAACACACACGTAGTCAGTTGTGGGGGCACAACAACACACACGTGGTCGGTTGTGGGGCACAACAACACACACGTAGTCGGTTGTGGGGGCACAACCGCCAATTCGACGCATGTCAGTATGACTTTATATCTTAGCATGATAACCAAGAATAACATATTGTACATACTAAATATTGGGCAGTTGCATCGCACAGTAGCTTTGTGCTGTGCCCCGCCTTCCCCTAACATGTGCAGTAAGTTTAATAAAAGAGAGTGTACTTTTGTTGCAATCATCAAGAGAATGTACCCTGATCGTTAGGTCGGGTAATTTGTGAAAATGTGAATAACTTATGTTATAGTATTTAGAGCCACATGAAACATGTATGAACAACGACGACTTGCTTCCTGAGAAGCCAGTTGTGATGACACTACCGTATTGGTTTGATTCAACTTCAAGAGTGCTTCCTGATAAGGCAGTTGTGATGACACTACCGTACTGGTTTGATTCAACTTCAAGAGTGCTTCCAGAGAAGGCAGTTGTGATGACACTACCGTACTGGTTTGATTCAACTTCAAGAGTGCTTCGAGAGCGCTTCGCGGGGTGAACACTGACACGACTAAAAATAACGAACCCGGAAAAAGAAGACTACGAGAGGCAAAACTCGTTCAAACCTGGCTTGCTACAACATAAAGAAAGTGGACATACACAACCTTCTAATATACAACATAGAGCAGCAGCACAATTCGATTGATGCCGTAACGTATGAGGCACATCCGAGACTATGTTTATACACATTACTAACTCACGCACGCATACATATCCCAAACAGTTGCCAAGCTCGCCATATATTTCCCAAACAGTTGCAAAGCTCGCCATATATGTCCCAAACAGTTGCAAACCTCGCCATTCTTTTATGGTATTTTCCGTTAGGCGCTGATAAGTCATCACAGAACCAACTCATCGTAGCGCATCCGCTTATGGTGGGGTAAACACTCATGAAGACGACCGTAGCAATAGTAAGCATCACTCCCACGCCGATATGTGTCTCACCGAAAGCGTAGTTAAAGTTCGCATGTCTTTGGTCCGGGGCAAGTACGACGACCACCACATTCGGGTTTGTCATTTCCGAGGCCATAGTCACAGAGTACACGATCCTTCTCCGTTGAAAACGTATGTCTAACAGTAACGCTTGTATGAATCGGGCCAATGTCAACGACCGTGACTCACGCATTGAGTGACGTGCCACAGTGCACCTGTTCGATCGTCAACGACCGTGACACAGCATAGAGCGCCGTTCCACAACTACAACCGAATTAACTTTCGGTTCATTTTGAGATTAAGATTGTGTAAATATGACCAACATGTTTTAATGTGGACACACTTACCAAACAGAGATCAAAATTGTGTACCTTTTTCACGAAAAAACCCGGTTGTTAATGTACTAGTTATGCAGTTATGATGGAGTGAATTAATTAATATAAATGCCAATATGTTAAAGTACATATATTCTAATGCCTTAAACAATCTGGTTTGATGTTGGATTACAATTGGATGTTGTTTGGTAGCTTCAGTTTTGTAGTGCATCAAAGGCTCGGCAGGCAGGAAGTATATATGTGTGGAACGCTGCCAAAGACATTTCGCAGTATACCACACATGATGCCACGTTGCGTTCACAGTCTTCAGACCAGTCACATTTATAGGCCTATACACGACATGTATTACTTCAGGCAATATTCCCCTGTGAAACGGAGGCGAGTTGTGGAGTCGTTTCAAAAAGGCCGGTCAACATGCTTTGAATAAGTATTATACTATATCTGGTATAATTATCTTAAATATAATAATTAGATAGTTGATCGCTTGGTGGCGTGCTACTGATAGTAGCGCCTGTAAGAATCCGGCTCCCACGCCTGCTTCTCATTTAGGAATGCACATATATATTTGATTACTGTATTTGATTCAACTAATGTCAGTTATAAATCACGCTTGAGGATTGGTTTAAACAATCGGAACCCCCTTGACAAATTCATTAAGATGTTAGATACCATCAATGGGTAACGTCGTGTCCAATGGCATACCTAGGATCTCGCAAAGAGGGAGGCCAAGTGGGGGGGGGTGCAAATGTAGTCACCCCTTACTTTACATGCTACCATGTGTTTTCGCAGCAGGTTACATACGTAAAAAAAAAATAATCAAAAAGGGGTTGGCCATAGCCCAATATCTCCCCTCCCCCGCCGTAAACCTCCCCCTCCCGAAATACGCACCTGGTCGGGTCCACTAAGTGTTCTAAAGATGTACTCATAAAATCTGTATTTGAAATAATCAATAGTTGTGTAGCTCAGTTGTGCATGATCAATTGATCATAGGAAGAGGAACATCGTATCGTGGCTGTTAACTCCTGAGAGCTCTGTGAACGGTGGCGTACTTAGAGGAGTAGTGGGTCATCACCATGATTGGCTCCGTCATTCCACTCGCAATAAAACATCTATATGACGTTTGTTACGTTTAGTGAATCCGCTACTATGATGGAGCTGCTATTGTGATATATTAAAGGCACGTGTGTATTTCAACTACGCGAGAACAATTTAGAGACGCCAGATCCATTCGACAGTGAAAGGCACGCATCGTCACGTTGGTTGAAAGACGTCATTGGGATTGTTATAAATTTCGACACAATCGTAAAGATCGATGCCAATTTTATAAAATGTAATGGAGCATTTAAAAGGCAACAGATGGTTATATGGTAACCTGTGGAAGATGTCATTGATTCAATAAATATAAATTTACGTCTGATTTGCCACCGAAAAAATGCAAAAAACCTCCTAGCTAGAATAATATTCATCATATTAATACATGAACCAATCCGCTTTCTAGGTTGTCTATAAAGCTGCTAATGGTGGTATTTGCGTCATCATAACAATATTTTATTTCCTATGAACTGTTATGAACGGTTTTCTAGCAGGTATCAAATCCTATGATGGATATCCGAGGCCTGATGATAGCTCTAACAACATCTTATGAGACAGGAACATTTAGTGTGGATTTGCAGATGGTGGTGTATCATAATCCAGATCAATAATACAGCATTCTGTGTACAGGAATATAGGCCTCTGGGTAATGGTCCTGCTAAGTCCAATATACAAAGGTGGCGTTTGTTTTAACAATAACAATAATTCAGATCATAATATCATACACGTAATATGCCGTTAACGTTACATTAGGTGACACATGCTGGCCATCGTCATTTGCATCATTGTAAGTCCCACAGTGCCGGTGATCCGTCTGGTGTGTTCACTGTAGCAGATATAGTGTGTGCCACACGTGTTACCGTCCTGTCTTGGTAGAATTATCGAGAACTCATCGAAGACTTCCACTCCCATGTCTGCCGCTTTCAGCCTGATCATCTCATTGAATGCAGCCAATGCGAAGTTATTCCGTCCACCCTTTGTCTTCAACCTGTTGTCTGAATCGCGAGATGGCGGCGACGTTAGAACGACGACGTTGAATCCCTTTCGCTGGGAAACGTCTTCCAGTTCCGCCAACAATTCGACGAACCGACGAATCCCCGTTGACATTGTAACGGCAAGGCCACGAGTGGACAAGTCGTGCGCACCTGTCTGTACACATACCAAGTCATTCTCCTTTAAAGTGCGATTCCTGTCGGACAAAATTCTGCCGAACTCATCCGAAAACGCATTCCAAGTGTAGTGGAGGTTGACAACACTAGCATTGTGGTGCTTCTTAACCAAATCCGCGTGTCTTTCATAGCATTTATCCACAAGGTAGTCGAACTTGAAACGCATATGCGAAGAGCCGTACATATAAATGTTGCCGAAGCTTTTCACGCATGCGCACAAATGCGAATTTTTTAACGACCGGAACAACTTCCCATCATGCATTCTTGCAGTCCACTTTCTGTTCTTGTCGCAGTGCCACGTCACTACGTTCTTCCTCGAGGCGTCTCTCTTCATAGCTCGGATTAGAGGCCAGTCGCGGAGAACTGGGCGGTGCACTATTAGTTCAGCAAATAGTAACAGCTCAAGACTGGGTCGTTATCGCATATAACCTATGTTAGCTTTGTTACCAGTTACACTAATTAAAGTGTCATGGCTGATGTAGAGCCGTACTATGCAATAAAAATTGTATTAGTTAGTTTTATTTGCGGTAATCAGAGTTCTTCTTTATTAAGAAACATATATTTTTACCTGATCTAAATGTGCAGACCCCCTACACCCACGAGTGTTTCAACTTGCCCTATGACTAGTTTCAACTTACCCCGTATACGAGGTTAGTTGAAGCACATGATTTATGCTCACAAAATTAATTATATGTCGGGTATTCTTGGAAATACACATTTTCTTAGTGCCTACACATATGACATGAATATATATGCCTGCGGGTGCATGTTATTTATTTTTTTATAAATAAAACGCGTTTCGAATTATCCATGATAAGACTAAAAGTGTGTCAACTAGCCCCGTCTCCCTGATGCAGGCCTCCAGTTGTCCATTGCCTCAAATTATCGGGACAGGCGTTTCGTCTTCTTTCTGGTTTGTTTTTTCCTTCGACTTCAATTGTTGTTAAAAACCAGACTTTGGCTTCGTCTTTTCCAGTGTCCGTGCTTTGATATTTTTCGTCGTTTCAACTAGCTAGCAGTCCTTTCTCTTCAGACACACCAACCTGTTGTCAGACCCAGACATACCAACCTGTTGTCAGACCCAGACATACCAACCTGTTGTCAGACCCAGACACACCAACCTGTTGTCAGACCCAGACACACCAACCTGTTGTCAGACCCAGACACACCAACCTGTTGTCAGACCCAGACACACCAACCTGTTGTCAGACCCAGACACACCAACCTGTTGTCAGACCCAGACACACCAACCTGTTGTCAGACCCAGACACACCAACCTGTTGTCAGACCCAGACACACCAACCTGTTGTCAGACCCAGACACACCAACCTGTTGTCAGACCCAGACACACCAACCTGTTGTCAGACCCAGACACACCAACCTGTTGTCAGACCCAGACACACCAACCTGTTGTCAGACCCAGACACACCAACCTGTTGTCAGACCCAGACACACCAACCTGTTGTCAGACCCAGACACACCAACCTGTTGTCAGACCCAGACACACCAACCTGTTGTCAGACCCAGACACACCAACCTGTTGTCAGACCCAGACACACCAACCTGTTGTCAGACCCAGACACACCAACCTGTTGTCAGACCCAGACACACCAACCTGTTGTCAGACCCAGACACACCAACCTATTGTCAGACCCAGACATACCAACCTGTTGTCAGACCCAGACATACCAACCTGTTGTCAGACCCAGACATACCAACCTGTTGTCAGACACACCAACCTCTTGTCAGACCCAGACACACCAACCTATTGTCAGACCCAGACATACCAACCTGTTGTCAGACCCAGACATACCAACCTATTGTCAGACCCAGACATACCAACCTGTTGTCAGACCCAGACACACCAACCTGTTGTCAGATCCAGACACACCAACCTGTTGTCAGACCCAGACATACCAACCTGTTGTCGGACCTAGACATACCAACCTGTTGTCAGACCCAGACATACCAACCTGTTGTCAGACCCAGACATACCAACCTGTTGTCAGACCCAGACACACCAACCTGTTGTCAGACCCAGACACACCAACCTGTTGTCGGACCCACACACACCAACCTGTTGTCAGACCCAGACACACCAACCTGTTGTCGGACCCAGACATTCGTCTTCCTCTCGACCCAGTTTATTCGAATTATACGGCACCACACCCACATCTCAATGGAGTCCAATACACACACGCATACAACTCACGTCTTTACGTATGTGGTGTGTTGGTGCACGTGCGACTGTTTGTCGTTGGTGTACGTGCGTCCTTGGGTGTGTGGTGTGCATCCTCGTTTGGTGTATGGGGACTGCAATCTTACTGGATAAAAAACAGGTTGATGTAAACACATATGCCTATAGTACAAGCAGCGACAGACTATCATAGGGGCAACTGTGGCACGTGCATCGAAGACTCGAGTGAAATTATAAAACAAATCCTGGAATTCAGCAAATATAGGCCTAGCTATGATCGGCATTCAAAATGCCACCTTTTCGGATTTTCTTAGCGAGAAATGGACGAAACGTCAAGTTTTCGAAGAATGTAGCACTCGATTGACAAGAGCAGAAGGAAGTGCGTCCTCTTCTGCCCCGTTGTCGTCCTGTTTCAGAACATTTTCACTCCACTGCAGTTACATATGCCTTCATACTGAGATTGAGGTGTAGTGAAATTTCAGCATGTGGGAATGTGTTAGTAAGATCCTGTTTGACAAGCAGGCGAATCATGTTGATTTCTTTGCAGCTTTTGTTGGAATAACACGCTTGATTCACGACTTGAGTCCGTCATTGTAACGTGATAAAATCGTCTGGATGTTGAACAGTTTATTATAACGTTGTTTTGCCCATGCGATACTTGATGAAGAATGTCTAATAGTTCGACATCCATATGTGTTTGGCGCACATGTCAGTGAATACTTCGGCTAACAGTTCCGAGGTTTCATAACCCAAAGACTTTCACCATTTGAAGGCTCCCAGCACATAAATCTAACAATATTTAACAAGATTTGCCATCCAAGCCAAACACCCAGATGGCAAGCGGACAAGGAAGCCATTGGCTTATCGAAAGTCCAACAATGTTCATCTACGTGTAACCCGACCTCATGAGATATCTAGCACAACACACAAGATGCAGCCGTTGGACAGAACTTTCTACAAGCCTCTCATGTCCAACTACAATCAAGCCGAAGACAAATGGGTGAATAACCACCCAGGTCGCGCGACCACCTTGTCGGGGAATTGTTCTTCGAGGCATACGTGAAATCTGCGACCATGACCAAAGCTCTCAGTTGATTTTCAGCGTGTGTGATACGGCTATATAATAGGGATATATCCACACACAATGATATTGTTGTATCAGACTGATTCAATCAGCATGATGAGCTAGCGCTGGCTGTTCTTGTATCAGACTGGTTCAATCAACATAATGAGCTGGCGTTGGCTGTTCTTGTATCAGACTGATTCAATCAGCAAGATGAGCTGGCGCTGGCTGTTCTTGTATCAGACTGATTCAATCAGCATGATGAGCTGGCGCTGGTTGTTCTTGTATCAGACAGATTCAATCAGCGTGATGAGTTGGCGCTGGCTGTTCTTGTATTATACTGATTCAATCAGTGTGATGAGCTGGCGCTGGCTGTTCTTGTATCATACTGATTCAATCAGCATAATGAGCTGGCGCTGACTGTTCTTGTATCAGACTGATTCAATCAGCGTGATGAGCTGGCGCTGACTGTTCTTGTATCAGACTGATTCAATCAGTGTGATGAGCTGGCGCTGGCTGTTCTTGTATCATACTGATTCAATCAGCGTGATGAGCTGGCGCTGACTGTTCTTGTATCAGACTGATTCAATCAAAATGATAAGCTGCCGCTGGCTGTTCTTGTATCATACTGATTCAATCAGCGTGATGAGCTGGCGCTGGCTGTTCTTGTATCATACTGATTCAATCAGCATGATGAGCTGGCGTTGGCTGTTCTTGTATCAGACTGATTCAATCAGCATGATAAGTTGGCGCTGGTTGTTCTTGTATCAGACTGATTCAATCAGCATGATGAGTTGGCGCTGGCTGTTCTTGTATCAGACTGATTCAATCAGCATGATGAGCTGGCGCTGACTGTTCTTGTATCAGACAGATTCAATCAGCATGATGAGCTGGCGCTGACTGTTCTTGCTGTGGACTGCCAAACTATTCTGAGAGTTTATTCGCCAGCAACATTAGTACGTCAAACCCCTACTCAGTCCTCGAGTCTCTTCCAGACAGCAATGACTACACACATAACTCTGATGACACGAACCCTACGTTTGCACCAAATCCAGCTAATACGTCTACTCCTGACCGACCAAAGTTAAAAAGTAAATCTAAACTAAAGGCCATGCTGATAAACTGCAACATTATTAAGAGCACTAACTAAGTATCCCAACTGCAGGCAACAATAAACTCAACAAACCCTGACATATTCCTTCTAGTTGAAACCAAACTCGACCCAAGTATCCCCACATACTCCTTTCTCCCCACAAATTATGAAGTATTCACAAAAGATCATATCATCCACGGTGGAGATATTTTGATAGCACTCTGATATGACATTATTGCAGACCCCCAAGACAAACTAAACACAACCTTATTTTATTTGGACACAAATACACTTTTTTTACATAAAAAATATATATATCTGGCATATTACTACATACCTCCAAACGACTACACAACATCTCTAGAAGCCTTACATGAATCTTTTTCCATCCTATACCGTAGCTTCAAGATACCCCATCTGTCATCTATACCTTCCCGACATCGACTGAATTTGTGTGCAACAAACCAACAGACAGCTGCTAAACATAACAAACTAATTGAAATAGTTTTGGAATTTGGGATAGTTAATGTGGTAAATGAACCCGCCCGATAAGATTCCGAAAATATATTACACCTACAACTTACATCAAACCCATCCTTTATCTCCAACATAAACACAGTGGCAGGCATAAACGATCATGAAGCTATTCTCTTTGACATCAATATGAATCCTACCAGAATAAAAAACAAAACACCCAACAAAGTGTACAACTACATATCTGCAAATTGGGAATCCCTTAAAGGCTTAAACCAAGTTGCACCCAGCTAGTTCAGCAGTACTTTAATCGAAAACCAGACGAACAAGATGTAAATTAAATTAAATCTAAACAACATCTACCTTGGGTCACAATAAGCATTATCATACTACAAGAAAGAAAAAAGAGAAAAAAAGGGACAAAACACTGAAGCCAAGAAAACCCCCCAAAAAATAAAATTTGTTTCTTTAGAAAAGAATCCACCAAAGAAGTGGCCAAATCTTATAAAAGTTACATTAACAACATCATTGGAGAAAGTTTGACGACAAATCCAAAACAATGCTGGTCCTTCGTCAGACAAAAAAAAAACAGAACATTCTCCCATTTCAACACTAGAAGTAAATAACAAATTGGAAACAACGAACCATGACAAAGCAAATGCTCTCAACGACCACTTCAAATAGGTTTTTTACAAATGAGAAACTCCCTATCCCAACGAAAGACATATCACCATTTCCCTCAATTCAAACCCTAGAAATCGGACTAAACGGCATCATAAGACAGCTTGAAGCTCTAAAGTCCAACAAAGCGCCATTGTCAGACGAAATTCCTGCAAAAATACTAAAAGAAACTGATAAAGAGATTTCCCCCATAATACAACACATTTTCATACACAACTGGCAAACTCCCCCAAACCTGGAATACAGCCCTTGTCACAGCAGTACACAAAAAAGCAATAAATGTGACTCTGCTAACTATAGACCAATATCTTTAACTTGTATTCTGTGCAAGGTGATGGAGCATATTGTCCTTAGCCACATGTGGAAACACCTCGGCATCAACAACATTATTCTCCCTCGCCAGCATGGATCCGATCTGGACTTTCTTGTGAAACGCAGCTTATGGAGGCAGTTCATGACTGGGTTGTCTCCATGAACAAACAACACCAAATTGATCTTATTTTACTAGACTTTTCTAAAGCCTTTGATTGTGTCCCACATCGACGACTTCTCAACAAACTCAGGCATCACAGAACCCACGCTATATTGGATAAAATCTTTCCTGTCTAACCGAACTCAATGTATCTCAATAAATGGTTCCCACTCATCCCTTGCAAACGTCATATCTGGTGTACCCCAAGGCTCATTCCCTGGCCCTGTCCTCTTTCTACTGTATATAAATGATATCACTGACACAATTTACCCCAACATACAACTTTTTGCTGATGATTCAATTGTTTATAGAGAGATTCGATCATCTGCAGACCATGACATACTACAAACGTTTAACAAATTAACAGACTGATCAAAAAAATGGCAAATGAAATTCAACTCATCAAAATGCCACCTACTCATAATTACTCATAAATCTAAACTTAGTCAATTCACCAGCACCATCTCAAACCAGCCTATTTCTCGAGTAAATTCACGTCCATACCTAGGCATAATCATAGATTCTAAACTATCCTGGACTAAGCATGTACAAACCACTGCATCAAAATCTGCACAAATTTGCCTACTCAAATGAACAACTGCATCCAGCTAAAAAACAAAGTAAAGGATGCAGCCTACAATATGTTAGTAAGACCCTTATTATAATATGGAGCGATAGCTTGGAATACACAGACCCAAAATAACATTGACAACTGGAGAAAATACAAAGAAGCGCCGCTCGATTTACCCTTAATATCCACCGTCGTACAACAAGCGTGACGCACCTACAACACAAACTTGGCTGGCAGATATTAGAACAACGACGATTACAGTACCACCTCACTTTCTTCTACAAAATTAAACATAACCTCCTGAATATAATATTTCTCTGCCAAAACATCTTATAGTCCCATACACCCATGCCCGAAACAGCGATCCCGATAAATACATACAAACACGAGCACGCATCAACACATATGCATACTCTTTCTTTCCTAGAGTAATATGAGCCTGGAATCTACTCCCCACTGAAATAACAAGATTCCCCTCCATTCACCCCTTCCAACTAGCTGTGAGCACTGTCTATCTTGCCCCTCCAGCTCACCTCATTCGTCTATATGGAGGATATCTGATTTTAACAAACTTTTTATTTGCACTATTTTTTTTCTAAATGTATTATTTTCCACATTTATATGCACATTATTCATGCGCACCAAGCCAAGCACTAACCACACTCCTATGTTGGCCCCGGAAAGGGCTGTTTGTAGTAAACACACGGAAGACGGAAGATACGAGTTATATTCCGATGACGTTACATTAGGTGGCACACACTAGCCATCGTTATCTGCATCGTTGTAAGTCCCACAGTGCCGGTAATCCGTCGGGCGTGTTCATCGTAGCAGATATAGTGAGAGCCACACGTGTTACTGTCCTGTCTTGGTAGAATAATCGCGAACTCATCGAAAACTTCCACACCGATATCTGCTGCTTTCTCCCTGATCATCTCATTGAATGCAGTCGTTGCGAAGTTGTTCAGTCCACCCCTTGTCTTTAACCTGTTGTCTATATCGGGATTCGGCGGCGACGTCAGAACGACGACTTTGAATCCCTGCCGCTGAGAAACTTCTTCTAATTCCGCCAACGATTCGACGAACCGACGAATCCCCGTTGACATTGCAATGGCAAGGCCACGAGTGGACAAGTCGTGCGCACCTGTCTGCACAAATACCAAGTCCTTCTCCTTTAGAGTGTGACTCTTGTCGGACAAAATTCTTCCGAACTCGTCCGAAAAGATAGTCCAACTGTAGTGTAGGTTGGCAACACTTATAGTGTAGTGCTTCCTAACCAAATCCGCGGGTCTTTCATAGCATTTGTCTATCAGGTAGTCGTACTTGTAACGCATATGCGACGAGCCGTACATGTAAATGTTGCCGAAGCTTTTCACGCATGCGCACAAATGCGAATTTTTCAACGACCGGAACCACTTCCCGTCCTGCATTCTTGCAGTCCACTTTCTGTTCTTGTCGAAGTGCCACGTCACTACGTTCTTCCTCGAGGCGTCTCTCTTCAGAGCTCGGATTAGAGGCCAGTCGAGAACTCGCAATGTTGCCTTTTTCGCATCGTTGACACACACGCGTCGTGTCCATATCATTTTATGCAGAGTCTTATAAAGACTGGAGTAAGCGGAGAAGTTGACACACTGGAGTTGCACGGTAACTTTCCAACAGTTCGTTGTGGTCGTTTTCGTTGGAGCCGGCGGACAATATAGTATATACGTGCCGTTGTAGAAGTCACGAAACGAGCACACGCTCCTGAAATTGGCAGATTCGCTAACGCCGTACAAACAGCTACCACCAGATGTCGCTCGGTATTTGTGCTGCTCAACTACCAGTAGAAACAAACCGGTGATACGAATATTTCTCTTTAGCAGCGATACTGTGTGACGGTATTGAGAAATGTCGACGTTTCTCATGTTATCTGACGCATTAAATCGTGTTACGATATTGAGATTCTTGTAATGATTGTACTGATCTAATTCTGGCGCCAAGAAGTAATGTTCACCGATCGTGTAAGGCCTTTCCGCCTTTGATAGCACTGTCGCCACGTCATTGGTATTGGTGTCCCACGTGCCGCTGAATGTGTCATCATATGCCGGGTTTGTGTGCGTAGGTCTACGATGTAAGATACAGGTGACCGCCAGCAGTGCAACGATACCAACGCCAATGATCGCCGCAAACTGTTTCAGATATCGGTCGAGTTTAGCCATTATGTTCGTACCTGTGGCTTCAGTCGTAAATTGTACGTACTTCTTCGTCGATGGGTTACCACAGCTGTGCACAACTTGAGTGCCATGCTACCACGTCGAGCCGGCATTAGTGGGGTGGCAAGCTGGGCGCATGCGCAGCAATACGAACCTAGTTAACTCGCTGCCAATCCTTAATTTGTCGTGTCACGAGTCGATCATTTATGTCATAAGTAGCACACTATCAAGGCAACAGTAACGAAAACTGTTAGACGTAAATACACCGAGCACTCAAAAGATGAACCAAAACTTCGCAACAATGCATCGCACGGAGTTAGACTGGTCCCACGTCGTGTTGGTTTAGCGCCTTTATTAGACCGGGGGTGGACCGGGCAATCAACTGGGGCAACTATAAATACCGCTCGACTATTAAATAGTAGCAGCTGATGAATGAGAAACTGCACAACAGAGAGTTCAACCTGTTGCGGCGATTGATCGGTTACAGCACAACTTTAAATTATGTCTGAACTTGTTCTGAACCCGAGGGACGCCACTAATTGACCTAACTAGCATGACCTAGCAAGCGGCCAATCTGGCCAGGGGATGGCGGCTAAAGTGCATTTACTTTGAAAGTAAACAAATTGTACATAGAAAAGAAATCGGTAAAGAAAATTATGAAGAAACAAAGTTTATGGGAGAGTAACATGGAGACAAAAGAAGGGAAATACTATATTGAATATTGCAATGCTAGAAATAAAGGTCGTAAATTAACAAGGAGGATATAGAAGGAATTTGCGAAGAAGCTAGCAACAGAAGTTAAGTCGAACCGCAAAGCAATATGGAAATGATCTTTAAAACGAAGGACGGGGAAGGTTTTACAGACTCGTACATATATACTAATGATCCTAAATCTAGATTTGCATATTTTGATAGGAAAAAGGCAAATGTCTTGGGATGCCTTGTTTCAATAATTTATCTATCGATGAGGAAACGACTAAAAAACCTTGACCATCTTAATGTGGGTAAATCATTTGGACCAAATTAGCACCTGAAAGTCTAACAAGTATACTATGCCAATGTCTGGAGCACTGACAAATAGTCCACACATGTTAACAAATGCAAATGCATTTGAATGCGCATTTGAATGTTGAGCATTTGAATGCGTATTCAAATGCCTCCGTAAAATTGTAAATGCATTTGCATTTGAATGCGTAACTTAAACATTTGCATTTGAATGCGACCCACACGCATTTGATTTGTCAAATGCACAATCAAATGCGCAATCAAATGCATACGTAATTCTTTGAATAATAATTATTGTTAAATTAACTTTCACACGTTCACATGCTTTTAAAAAAAAGTGCTCTGTAGTCAGCAGTATCCTCAGCAGATTATGAAATCATTGTTTGACCTGTGAATCCACTTTCACAACGTGCTCTTTGAAAAAGTGCTACGTGGGTCAATGGTCAATTGTTCAATGGCTCATGACTGAACTGTTAATCATACAACGTGAAAAGACTAACTGGTCTATAAGTTGATGGCTTCAGAGATTACCTGTTCAATGAAACAATGTAGACAAATGACATCCTTGTTGGGGTGGGTTGGGGTGGCAGTTCATCAGGGGGAGTAAACATTAGCAATGCCAACCCTAAATATCTACAGCTAGAGAGAGTGATTGGTGGTAGTTGTAATTATCCACCAAGTTATCATCCCAGTTCCGAAGAAACCACGATGAAGACCTGATCGAATACAATCTTCGACGTACGTTTGCAGGTTTCTTTAAATTTGAATTAGTTTTTGGTTGTTCAGGACCGTTAATCATCAATTAGTCATACTGTCGATACCTGAACCACGGGACATTTAATGTCAAGCCGAGGTAGATTGAGCGGATTTTATTTCACTTTTTGTAGTTAAATTATATTACAAATACTATACTATTAAAGATAATGTAATCAGTGAAGTTCAAACACCAACTGAAAACAGTAAAATATATTTCAAAGCAATTATGTTTGCTTTGAAACATACTTGTAACCTCCTGAACTAACTTCTCACGGGTTCCCCTTCCCACATCCCTCACCGGGAAACTCACCTCGTCATTTGAAATCCTAATTAATGTCTTGAAAACATCATTCTACTCAGCCATTTCAAACCAAATCTACTTACAAAATGTAATCACAAAATAACCCATACCACTATGTTATTAATGTTTACACAAATATGAGGGTTTTTTTCCTACCACCTATGAAAAAGTGGTGTCCTGCATAGGTCAGATGGTGCGTAAGTCCACTTGGCCGCTGCCAGTTGCCAGACCAGATGTTTACTTTAGACAGATATTTGCAGATGCCAGTATTAACCACCAGTTATCATCATACTAATATACATTTTATTGTGTAGGCCTCGCGTTCAACCCCCTCCAAGCTTGAATGACGTTTCTCGGTCGTGTCTATGACTCTATGGCTTGTCATGTCTATATTCTCCATCCCATTCACACTTGTTTGAACCTGACCTCTTCCAGGTGTGTGAATGCAGGGCAGCTGGAAATGCCCGGGTAATACTGGATATGAAATATCCATTAATACCAAGTGCTAAATGAGCACTTAATTGAGAGTTAACTGGGAATTTGTCAATTAAATAGTAAGTTAATTAATTAAATTAAAATAGCCTTCCTGGTAAATCGGTTAATTATATTAAATTGATTGTATTAAATTAAATGTGCCTATTGTATATAGTAGCTCAGCAAGCAAGATTTAACAAGATTTGCCATCCAAGCCAAAGGCCCAAATGGCAAGTGGAAAAGGGAGCCATTGGCTCACCGAGAATCCAACAATGTTCATCTACATGTAACCCGCCCTCCTGAGATATGTTTCCACCCTGTTTTTAAACATATTCACGCTGCTAGGAGTTATACAATCCGTAGACAATTTGTTCCATTCATTTATTTCCCTCTGTGAGAAGGAGTACTTGATGATATCCAAACTACATTGATCCTTTACTAATATTACCTCACGTCCTCTTGTTCTGCTATTTTATTGAGTGGGAAAAACATATTTCTATCAATATTTTCATACCCATTCAATATCTTAAAAACTTCAATCTGATCTCCTCTTAACCTCCTTGTCTCTAGAGTTGTTAAACCACATTCTTTCAGGCGTTCTTCATAACTAAGGTCTCTCAGTTCTGGAATCATTTTAGTTGCTCTCCTTTGTATGCGTTCAAGCGTATCTATATCCTTCTTACGATATGGTCTCCATGCTTGTATACAGTATTCTAAATGAGGTCTAACTATTGCTTTATAAAGAGGTATAATTAACTTTTTTCCCTTGTATGTTATGTTTCTTCTAATCAATCCAAGAATTTGATTACCCTTTGAAGCTGCAATACCACACTGCTCTGAAACTTTCATATCAGCGCTTATTGTAACTCCTAAGTCCTTTTCTTTTACAGTAGTACCCAGAACAGTATCTCCCATTTTATAGTTTACATTCAAGTTCCCATGTCCTGTATGTAGGCATTTACATTTCCCAAAATTGAACAACATCTGCCATTTCTCAGACCATTTCACTAATCTGTCTAGATCGTTTTGTAAATGTTGTTTATCACCATCAGTATTAACCTTTCTAAACAGTTTTGTGTCATCCGCAAATTTCAGTACGTTACTTGTTATACTGTCGTCCAAGTCATTGATATAAATTAAGAATAATATAGGTCCTAATACTGATCCTTGAGGTACCCCACTCAAAACCGATTTCCAATTTGAAACTTCTCCATCTACTACAACTCGTTGTCTTCTGTCAGTCAGCCATTGTTCTATCCAGTCAGTTATGCTATCCCCGATACCATGGGCTTTTAATTTAAGTAGTAATCTTTGATGTGGCACTTTGTCAAAAGCTTTCTGAAAATCTAAGTAGATAATATCTACTGGCGATCCCACGTCTATCCACTTAGTGATTTCTTCCAAAAAACATAACATATTTGTTAAGCATGACCTCGCTTTAAGGAATCCATGTTGAGATGAATTTAATAATTTATGCTTAACGAGGAAGTCCACCATATGGTCTTTAATTAACCTTTCTAATAATTTACAAATCACTGACGTTAAACTCACTGGTCTGTAATTATCTGACTTATTTCTCGAACCCTTTTTAAATAATGGTATGATGTTTGCTTCTTTCCATTCAAAAGGAACAATTCCCTCTATTAATGACAAGTTAAACACTCTTGCAAGTGGTATAGTGTCGAGGGTCAAGCAAGGATAATATGTGCTGTGTTGACTAAAATCCAGCAATAGCGGTACACCATGTCATACATAACTGTACACCATGTCATACATAACTGTATACCATGTCATACATAAATGTACACCAGTCATACATAACTGTACACCAGGTCATACATAACTATACAACAGGTCATACACAACTGTACACCAGGTCATACATAACTGTATACCAGGTCATACATAACATGTCCCTTCACGTATAATAAAACTATGAAGTACACACATCCTCATATTCAATTATACTGTTAAGTACTGTTGTGTGGTGACTTTGAATAAGCTAATCCTGGTCGACACAAACCAAACTATCCATGTCAGGGGGCGCATCTATCTATATCTATCTATCTATCTATCTATCTATCTATCTATCTATCTATCTATCTATCTATCTTTCTATCTAT
>SDWI01002143.1:31518-46279 GCA_009193005.1 Lamellibrachia luymesi
GGGGGGGGGGCGAAACATGTCATTCTACTCACAGAAGGCTTAATATTAGCCAGCTGCTAAAACTTCAGTCTTTACATTGACACTAGTTTCGACGATGGCCTACATACGTTGTCCTTTACCGTAATATTTGCCACGGACACAGTGATCGAGGGTCTTGACACATGCATGTGTCGTTCTACTTACATAATTTTAAGTGTTAATATTAGCCGGCTGCTAATATTTCAGTCTCTACATTGACACTAGTTCCGATGTATGCATATACACGTTGTCCTTTACCGTAATATTTCCCACGGATACAGGGAGGGTCTTGAGACCCTTATAAGACCCGCTTAGTCTTAGCTATTTAGACCTAGACAGCAGTCTATCATTCTTGGATTGTAATTGCCCCCTACCACATGAACTCACATCAATACCTACCACCGTCAACAATTAAGTCTTAGCTATTTAGACCTAGACACCAGTCTATCATCCTTGGATTATAATTGCCCCCTACCATATGAACTCACATCAACACCTAACACGGTCAACAATTAAGTTCTAGCTATTTAGACCTAGACAGCAGTCTATCATCCTTGGATTGTAATTGCCCCCTACCACATGAACTCACATCAACACCTACCACTGTCAATAATTAAGTCTTTGCTAATTAGACCTAGACAGCAGTCTATCATCCTTGGATTGTAATTGCCCCCTACCGCATGAACTCACACCGACACGTACCACGGTCAACCTCAGTAAGCTGTCAATCAATTAGAGACAACAAAATCTTAATAATTCAAATTGTGTTGTCTCTAATTCCAGAACATCATAGATATTACACAACCTGATATTGTCATCGCCACCGAAACGAGGCTGAACAGTGATATCAATGATGGTGAAATTGGAATATATTATAACTTTAGCTGTCATTATAAAATCTATCGGCAAGACAGAATGTATGTCTATGGCAATGTATTTGTTCCGGTTACTCAATGCCGCATCAGCTCAAAAGAATCAGATCTAATAACAGGAGGAGAAATGATGTGGGTTAAAATTTCAGTAATATACAATATAGCACTTTGTGTACGAGGTTTTATCGTCCACACATATATAAAGCAGAGGGTTTAGAGTTTAATATATCTGCGGTATGTTTTCGTTCACGTAAATCTAGTGAAACTCAGTTAGTTGAATGTATACATGAACTACATCAAAATACTGAACATGGAATTCAAACTGATGCTGTGGTGATGGATTTCAGTAAGGCCTTTGATAAGCTAGGTGTCTCAAAACAGATTATTATACAAACTACAACATTGTGGAATCATTAGAATTAATCTAAAATCGATTGACGACTTTTTAACAGACCTTAAACAGATCGAGAGTAATGGTAGACGGTCAATCATCTAAAAAATCTCCAGTAACATCAGTAACATCAGTAACATCAGGGGTGCCACAGGGCTCTGTACTCAGCCCAATTCTCTTACTTGTTTACACAAATGACCTCCCTGATAATGTAACATCAAATGTACAACTTTTTGCAGATGATACTATCATTTATAAAAAAATACAAACCTGAAATGACATTATTCAACTACAAGATGATTTAATAAAACATTTTGCGTGGGAAAAAGAATGGCACATGGAATTCCATCCAAGAAAATGTCAAATTATTAGATTCAGAAGAAATACTAAATCTATTGATTGCCATTACTCAGAGAGAGGACAACAACTGTAGAACATCACAGCCAAGGCAAATCACACACTAGGATTCATCAAACATTATCTTATCACCATCAACAACAACATCAAGAAACAGGCATGCATCCAGGCGTATTAGCTGGTACTAGCCTTGGCCTAGTAAGACCACAGGTCGAGTGCTGCTCCTCCGTCTGGACGCTCATATCAACAGTAGTATTTATAAAAAAATTACATGGCACAGAGGAGATCTGCAAGGGTTCTGGGACAGTAGCACAACACTTCGAGCGTGACAGATATGTTACATCAACTCGAATGCGCCACACTGCAACAACGGCGCATTGACTCGATCCACATTAATATTAATGTATAAAACAGCTCTGTATATTGTATATAAACAAATTAAGTAATACCTCTCCATGCAGTGACTCACACTATACAGTATATTATACACACCCATTTAGCTATATTCAACCATGTAGACCTACTGAAACCAATTCATACAAGATGTCATTCATTCCCAGAACCATATTATAATATCTGTAGTAAATTTGAATAATCTTCCCAGAGGTGGTGCATGCCCCACTCTGGAGACACATATAGGTATCGACAGACGGGTCTCCCAATTATACAGTGAAATAAACATTTCCCCGCTTTACACCTTATGTAACAGTCTTTACACCTTATGTAACAGCCTTCAGTTAGATGAGGTTAACATAGTACTATAAAAATAATACAAGAAATTGTTTTTAAAGAAATATGAATTAGCATAGGAATATAAATGTGATTCTAGTAATTGTAACTGCTATAGTAATATATGTGAGTAATTATGTGCATGTGTGATTGAATAGTATCATTAATTCTCCATAATATGAAGTAATCATCCAGTAATGACTTTATGATGATAACAAACAAGACTAGAGTATATGGAATTGTGCAATATATGTAATGTAGGTATATTTAATTATTTGCTCTTTTTTACTTAGAATTGTATGTGGTGATATGAAAGTGGAAAGTACTACATAAGTATTACACATCTGCTTTCCCCATTTTCACTTGAATATATATTATTATACTCTGTACTATTATTGTATCATTCTTGTAGTGGTGAAAATAAATTCAATTCAATTCAATTAAAAAAAAGAAGACCGTCTGAACTGGGGCTGAATAGTAAAATTTGCTAGTACGTCGCCACCTAGCGGAGTCCAGTAGAGACAGTGGATTAGTTCGTGAGTTTTTGTAAAGAAGTGTATGAAACATTATAGATTGTGTTATACAGGACTAACATTAACCAAAACTTCCAACAGCATGATTTGTTGATGTAAGGCGTGCTCTAAGTATTGTTAAAGTTAAGTCTAAGTAAGATATTTTCAATCCACCAAACTGGGACGCCAGTTGCCTTGCTTTGGCCTGGCCTAGCTGTAACTTCTGAAATTATCGCCCATTGGCATTGCTATTGGGAATGCCTCAAAGTAAAATTACGTGAACAGTTTAGCACCGATTGATTTTGTTCGATGTAAAAATCTGAATGACGCCTTAGATATCACATAATAAAATCAGGAGTGTCTGTTCTCACGGATTATCGACTGCTTTTTACATGAATTACTATCTCCTGATCACAACTCCGTCACAATGGCAATGTCTTCCCCAGGCCAGGCAAGCCAAGCCAAGGCAACGGTCAGCTAACTTATATGACGTGATAGTCACATACCTAGCTGAGCAAAGCAGTAACAATGGATAGTGATTGGATAATTAATGGTAGCCGATTAATCAGTGTACGTTGTCATTCTTGCCAACGTGAGTATACTCCGTAGACACGATTCGCAGAAAGTAATTTGCAGTATATCGATCAAAACTTCTTCCCCAGATCTTCCAGTATACATAATATCATGTGCTCTGGTGACATCTAAAGAGGTAAATCTCCCATTCCATAATATATATACTTCTGTGCCGTGTTGGCATATCTGTAAAATCATTGGTGATTTTTTCACCGTAAATTAACATGTGAACTTTTTTCATGGCTATTGGTAACTTACTTCCAAAAGTGTATGGCGTATGCTGTAAACTTGTTAAGTTACGAGTTACGGAGGTATGCAAGCTTTTAGATGAAAACCTCTCACTCAAAGTTGCACAGCAGTTGACATGTAACATGAAAAAGCGGTTGAATTCTGGTAAGATAGCACCCGCAAACTTGCTGCAAAGCAAGTTTTGTGAGGGTGACCATGCAAAAACTGCTTGAAAGTCATATGTTCAGTGTCACTAGGACACACAGCAAAAAAACTATGCAGCATTTAAAACTCCATCCTCGAGACTGATTTATTCTATCTTGGATCTGGATCATAGATGTCCAAATATGTTGTGTGTGAATAGTTTAAATAACATCCGCAGTTGATTGAATAAATTTTATTTTTGTAAATCATCGAAAGAATTAACTTTAAGTTAAAAAATGTGTGACTTTTCAGTGTTTCCATCCATGAAAATTCATCCTGACCATTATTTATGGGCCTGGGGCTGACGGACCAACACTGTCCAGCAAACCAAATTTAATTGTATCTTTTCCAGGTCCTTCACTGATGATAGGTTTTCCTGTGTTCATTGAGGTCTGGGACCAAACATATAATGGGAAGGTCTCTGAAGATGTCAGAAGGTGAAACATTATTAAATGTTTTGACGATATAAACTATATGAAAATAAAATAGTTATAATTTTTACCCATGCACATCAAGTTGTCACTTACCGGTTATTTGTGTATTAATATGAGTTATGCAGCAGTTATCAGTGCTTTTATGATTGAATCACTAAAAATTTAAGATTTGTTGGTCAGTCTTTTCTTAAATTTGTTTATGCTCGTTTTAAAGTGGTATATATAATATATAATTATATATATACATTATAACATTCTGGTTTTAAGAAATCCGAATTCGTTGATGTCCAAATATGTAGTGTGTGAATAGTTTAAGTAATACATGCAGTTGATTTAATAAAAAAAGTGCATGTTTTGTTCAAATCATCGAAAGAATTGACTTCAGTCATTTGATAAGGCTCAAAAAAGCAGATATCCGTAACTGTAAACACTGCGGGTCAATGTCGATCATGGCCATGACTTCCATCCTCTTGCCGATCACATGACATAGTTATGAAATTTCACCAAGGATGAAATTCGTGGGTGTTCAACATTTGTAAAATGAATTTGAAATGGAATGAGCGAAAATATTGAATTGAGGAGGAACCTTTAAATAATGCTAGTAATATGCTTGTGTTGTGAATAGGTGACAGGTGACAATGGCTGGTTGCCATGGAGACAAGTCTGTGTTGTTGGTAGAACCGTTCTATGGTGGTTCCCACCGACAGCTCATTGACCTGTTATACGACGACATCCCAGCATGCACCACGTTCACCCTGTCCGCAAAGAAGTGGCATTGGCGCGCGCGCACTGCTGCACTGCATTTCTCTCAGACGATACCTCGCAGTGACTCTTACAGGTAACCATGGCAATTGTTTGTTTTGCAGGCTTTTTGGTAATTTCAATTTAAAAATATGCTCACAGTTTTTAGTGGCTGGGTTTTCAGTAGTTGCATTTGCAACAGCCAAAAAGGTGCATAAATATCAGACTTGGGTCAGTTACATTGGAATTGAAGCACTAATTCAAATTCCAGAATTAGAAGTGGTGTTTTGTTTTTTAAGTTATTGGAATTTTCAATTACATCATGAACTTTGTAACTCAAATTATTCACTATGTTGACAAATAATCAGTAGAATACCATTTTATAACATGTTAATATAATTGTTATGTATCATATTTTTTATTATATACCATAATATGCAGAAATTAAATAAAGCTGCTCTAAAATTGATGTTATTTTTTGCCGTTGAGTATGTCTATGTTCAGTGTTCAATTGGTGTTTTTGAGGTGGTGTGTAATTGGAATTGGGACTGATATGATGTAATTGACCATAAATCTGACGAACATACATTGCCCTCTTGAACAGAGCCAGTTTAATAATCTATTTTCGGTGTTGGTGACTGGAATCTGTGGGAACGTCACTTAGGAGTCTGGACTATTTTTCAATTAAACCAGTAATATGTTTTCCTTCTTTATTTAGAAGTTTTTCCCCAGTGACTGGTGTTACCTGGGGTATCCACGGGAGTATACACCAAATAGTTCTTCCTGATTACAATGTAGTAGTTTTAGTGAGCTCTTAACGGTACAAAGTCTGATTGTTTTCTATCACAACAGCATGTTAGATAGCGTAATTTGTCTAATTTTAGATAGCGTAAACTACATCTTGTCTAACATAAACTATATATTGTCAGATTAATCTGCTGAGAGATGTAACTGAAAATGTACACGGTCCACATGCATACGTTTTGTCTTTTGCTCAATTTAGTCCTTTGTTTGACTATCTAGGCTGCTCTTCTGCAGTTCGGTGTTGAACTTGGCTGAGTTGGCTGCGCTGCGTCCTGATCTGGGTCGACTGCGTAAAGTCGTCTACTTCCACGAGAACCAGCTCATGTATCCTGTCCGCAAGTCTCTGGACCGTGACTTCCAGTATGGCTACAACCAGGTGTTGACTTGGTAAGTCCACCACTGTTTCCTAAACAAAGGTTTTGGGGCAACTAATCATTGCCACATATCGCTGTTGAAGAGTCAAGATAATAGAAGTCTAATTTTATTTTTACCATGTGGTTGGTTGGATACAAGTCTGTTAAATCAACTTCTCATACATGAAAATGAACTTTCCCTGTTTTGATCGTTCAACAACATATCTTTCAAAACAGTGAAAGTAAATTTTTGTATGTTAAAAGTTAGTTTATTAGACACATCCAACCAGCCACATGGTGCAAGATCAAAATGGGCATCTATTGTTTTGACTCTTTTTGTATGTTAAAACTCTTCAACAGCGATATTCAGTCTGTCCTGCTTATTTAACAGACCATGTCATTAGGTGTTGTATATAAAATGGTGTTGTGGTCGATCCTCGTTAACCAGTGGTGCTATTGTTATCACCTGGTGGAACCACCTCTAGAAATGTGGATTTGTACTTTGTCCCACTTACTTATCAACCAATCGGATGTGTTGCTATGAAATCACTCGATTTGACAAATGTTGCTCTCTTCAATGTTTCGAATCACCAGTGCATGGAATATTTGCCATTAACTAACACAACATTTCAGATCCATGAAAACGTGTTTATGTGATTGCTACTTGTGCATATTGGCCAAACATTGTTTTAAATATTTGGTGCAAAACTAAAATCTGGACTTTGTTATTCTCCATTATGTCAGTGACTTCACTGGTTAGTAATTTGAAATAACAGTAATGTCCAGGTTGTCCAACGGGGTTGATGTGTGCCAAAATCACTGGTCGTACAAGATTTGCCAAAATTGCCATCAGTTTTTTTGCCAACTAGCTAGTTTGTTTAACAAGATTGCCACCCAGGGCAAAATACCCAGATGGCAATTGGACAAGGAAGCAATTGGCTTTTTGAAAGTCAAATTTTTTTTCATCTATGTGTAACCTGCTCTTCTGAGATATTGTGGGATGTTGTAGACTTGTAGTGCTGGTGTGATGTCACAAGGGCACAGATGAACTGTGTGCCATTGTAGCTAGCTAGGTAGAACTGTACTTGTCTGGTGTTGCATAGCGTGGATGGTGTTTGGCCATCTGACACAGTTTGTTTCCATGGGCATGCATGATGCATCTATATATACATGTTATTCAAGCTTAGATACCAGGTTGCGGACAGTGTTTCTGGGTAAGATTTCAGTTTGTGGACTAGCAGAGATAACACAGAGATGACACATGGGTCTAGAAGTGAAGCTCAAGCATATCCATTTTATCTTTGTTCAATATTTCCATATTGTTCATCATCCAAGAAGGGATTTTGAAAAGTTGGTAGTAAAGTGTACTAATTGATGGAAGACATTTATAGTAAACAGCCACACTGATTAGTATTAGGAAGACAGTGGTTATGCCTGCGGCACACATAGTACAGGCCAAAGGCCTGTGCGGGGGATATTATGAGGAGGTTTGCACCCTCCCATTTGGGATGTTTGTGTGCCTCCTCCATAACTATTGAAATCGAGAGGTTGGCAAGTGCATTTTAAAGACCATTCTGGTTTTGTTATTAGCTGTTCTCAGACAAGTTTTGTGATGAAAATCTGGAAACAGCCAATGTAAGCCACAACACAGAAATACTACGTAAGAACTTGTTCAACCTTTTTTTGTCCACAGTCACTTTCCAGTCACTTTAGGGAACTGTGAAAACACTTGCACAGTTATAGCTCTAGATCAGCTCCAGGGGTGTCTCCACCAGCACATCATTTGATGTAGAAGGATTTACCATCTAGCCTTTTTGTGGCAACTATGAGCTTGTGCAGCAGTGTCCCTGGACCAAGTGAGCTTGGTCCATTGATATCTGCCTTGGTAAGGGTTCTCCTGTTCTGCAAGAGAGCCCACACTTCGAATGCCCTACCAAAGTTGAAGTCTGACAAGGCTCGGAGGGGGGGATTCAGTAAAATTGCCATCAGAGGGCTGACTTTCAGTCGTTGTTTAATTTTGGTCTTAATCAGATTATATCGGGAAAAACCCCTCTCACAATCTGCTGTGTTGACAGGAGGGCTTACAATATTCACAACTTTGCTAGACTAGAAACTTGCAGATGGGCGAAAATAGGTGTCAATATTACTGGGGTGGACACTACTAATTTTTACCTTCCATTCCACTTCGTTCTGTCCATTTTCTTCTTCTTTTCTGTTGGCTCATTCCCCCATGAACTTGAATTGACACTTCATTCTGTCCACTTTCTTCTTCTTTTCTGGTGACTCATTCCCCTTTGAAGTGACACTTCATCCTGTCCACTTTCTTCTTCTTTTCTGGTGGCTCATTCCCCTTGAACTTGAAGTGACACTTCATTCTGTCCACTTTCTTCTACTTTTCTGGTGGTTCATTCCCCTTTGAACTTGAAGTGATACTTCGTTCTGTCCACTTTCTTCTTTTTGGTGGCTCATTCCCCCTTGAAGTGACGATTCATTCTGTCCACTTTCTTCTACTTTTCTGGTGGCTCATTCCCCTTTGAAGTGACACTTCATCCTGTCCACTTTCTTCTTCTTTTCTGGTGGCTCATTCCCCCTTGTACTTGAAGTGACACTTCATTCTGTCCACTTTCTTCTTCTTTTTGGTGGCTCATTCCCCCTAGATGTGACAATTAATTCTGTCCACTTCTTCTTTTCTGGTGGCTCATTCCCCTTTGAAGTGACACTTCATCCTGTCCACTTTCTTCTTCTTTCTGGTGGCTCATTGTGTATGTGGCTCATCATTGTTGTCATGTTAAAATATTGGTCTAACAGGTTACGAATGCCAAAAGATCATTCAACGAACGCCAAAAGATAATTCAATGAACGCCAAAAGATCATTCAACGAATGCCAAAAGATCATTCAACAAACGCCAAAAGATCATTCAACTTCGATTTGAACATATTCCCCAGGTGGCACCACTACCCAATTCAGTCACCAGGGTTTCCTGAAGAAGACCAGAGTGACTGCACTAGATTCATCTGCCGGCGTACACCGCCAGCAGATGAATCTAGTGCACCCAGTGTAAACTGAGCCAGGATACCATGCAACTATCATGAAACTAGTCAGGTGAAATGCGCAATGGCAAGTTGTGGTCACATTTGGGAGGTAGAACAGCTTTAAGATGCGTTTTTTGTTGTTCAGAATTGTTGCTCGTCAGGATTCGTAACCATTACTAATTGATGTTGAAGCTGATTCGTAAATTAAATTTTTTTCTAGTAATTTTCTGCGGCCAGCAGAAACACAGGATGTTGTTGATGGATGACTTTGATGATCTTGCACTCAGTTGCTGCTTTAGTACTGAGCATCTCAACAAGGAATGTGGGATGTATTGCAACTCATGGTGTTTTTTCATGACAGGTTAATTTCTAAAAATTCCGATGTCAGCAAACTTTAGGGTAAAGGTTTGCTGGCTCAGCACATAAGGAGTGTGTGAGCAAGCTGACAGTTGCCAGTCTCAAATCAACGTGTCAGTTATCTTTAAAATTGTCTTTTGCACTTTCATGTGTAGTGGGCTGTTTTTGTATCATTCATGGTCTGATTGACCCGTCAGAGTTCTGTCCCAATCTCCACTACATCAAAGGTTCTCCACTGGATCCTGTTTTGTGCCATCTTCTTGAGTTGAGCAGGTGTAGGTGTGTAACCCATCCTCTTAATTCATGCAAACACCACCAAACAATGGAACCTGGGTCCTCACTGGTGTCCATCTCTGTATTTAGGGAGATCATGTATTGCTGTGATTTCTATCTCAGCCAGTGACACGTTCATCTTGCTCAAATTTCAAACATTTCTAGATAGACTCTGCAAATGGTTGGGCTTCATCTGTATCAGTGTCTTGTGTGTGGCGTCACACTCAGTTAGAAGTCACGGGGAATTTGTTCGAGTCATGTGCGTGTGTCAGGGCATATAGTTCAATTAAGTCCTCTATGCTCCGAATGTTATTCAGACATTGGTATAATATAACGTCAACACGATGTTGAACAATCATCACCACATTGTGTTCAAAGCACATCCATAACATGACTTCGAGCAGTCATAGCCACAGTGTGTTCAAAACACGTCCATAACATTACTTCAAACAATCATAATCACAGTGCTTTCAAAACATGTCCATAACATCACTTCAAACAATCATAACCACAGTGCTTTCAAAACATGTCCATAACATGACTTCAAACAATTATAATCACAGTGCGTTCAAACCATGTCCATAACATGACTTCAAAAAATTATAACCACAGTGCATTCAAAACATGTCCATAACATGACTTCAAACAATCATAACCACAGTGCTTTCAAAACATGTCCATAACATCACTTCAAACAATCATAACCACAGTGTGTTCGAAACATGTCCATAACATCACTTCAAACAATTATAACCACAGTGTGTTCAAAACATGTCCATAACATCACTTCAAACTATCATAACCACCGTGCTTTCAAAACATGTCCATAATATCACTTCAAACAATCATAACCACAGTGCATTCAAAACATGTCCATAACATGACTTCAAACAATTATAACCACAGTGCGTTCGAAACATGTCCATAACATCACTTCAAACACTCATAACCACAGTGCGTTCAAAACATGTCCATAACATGACTTCAAACACTCATAACCACAGTGCGTTCGAAACATGTCCATAACATCACTTCAAACAATCATAACCACCGTGCTTTCAAAACATGTCCATAACATCACTTCAAACAATCATAACCACAGTGCATTCAAAACATGTCCATAACATGACTTCAAACAGTTACAACCACAGTACGTTCAAAACATGTCCATAACATCACTTCAAACAATTATAACCACAGTGCGTTCGAAACATGTCCATAACATCACTTCAAACAATCATAACCACCGTGCTTTCAAAACATGTCCATAACATGACTTCAAACAATCATAACCACAGTGCGTTCGAAACATGTCCATAACATGACTTCAAACAATTATAACCACAGTGCGTTCGAAACATGTCCATAACATCACTTCAAACAATCATAACCACCGTGCTTTCAAAACATGTCCATAATATCACTTCAAACAATTATAATCACAGTGCGTTCAAAACATGTCCATAACATCACTTCAAACAATCATAACCACAGTGCGTTCAAAACATGTCCATAACATGACTTCAAACAATCATAACCACAGTGCATTCAAAACATGTCCATAACATGACTTCAAACAATTACAACCACAATACGTTCAAAACATGTCCATAACATCACTTCAAACAATTATAACCACAGTGCGTTCAAAACATGACCATAACATGACTTTAAATAATTACAACCACAGTGCGTTCAAAACATGTCCATAACATCACTTCAAACAATCATAATTACAGTGCATTCAAAACACATCCATAACATGACTTCAAACAATCATAACCGCAGTGCATTCGTTCTTTCAATGGGCTAGTGTCTCTGACACAGCCGGATAATTCTACAATTTGTCAATGACTGAATATCGTTATTGACTGTTGCACCTCAGAATAACCTGTGTCTCCCAGTGTTACTTGAAAGAAACCATCCTGTTGTGTAAAATGAAAGTGCTGAATTATCCATGTGCAGAAACTGCAAACTGTCTTCTTAAATCGTCTCATAAATTATTCCCCATCAAAAACACAAAATGAGTCTTGATGGTTGTGCAGGCAGCAAATGTTGCACTCAACTCTTCTGAATCTGCTGTTTGTCATTGCCTGTCACGCACATCATTGAGAGAACCAAATGTATACTTACCTTTACATTACCTGTCCTCTTTGGGCCTAGTGACCCATAAAGCTGCTAATAGCCGTGGTCAGCATAAACTGGTGAAGTCGCATTTTCAGTTTCCGTAAAATGAATTGGGTTGTTAACCCTTTGCAGGATGTTTATTTATGGGGTTTTCCTTCCCCTACCCAGAGCCTTGTTAGCCGACAACCACAATGTAGTGTTTTCCAAGGGGAACCGTGAGGAGGTGAGATTGTTAAAAGTGTTCTTCTGTTTACTGGCTGGATACTGATGTTTACCTTTCACCCACAGTGGGCTAGCTGGTCCTAATGCGACCCACAGGGGGCTAGCTGGTTCTAACACCACCCACAGTGGGCTAGCTGGTCCTAACACCACCCACAGTGGGCTAGCTGGTCCTAACACCTCCCACAGTGGGCTAGCTGGTCCTAACACCACCCACAGTGGGCTAGCTGGTCCTAACAACACCCATAGTGGGCTAGCTGGTCCTAATGCCACCCACAGTGGGCTAGCTGGTCCTAACACCATCCATAGGGGGCTAGCTGGTCCTAACACCACCCACAGTGGGCTAGCTGGTCCTAACACCACCCACAGTGGGCTAGCTGGTCCTAACACCACCCAAAATAGGCTAGCTGGTCCTAACGCCACCCATAGTGGGCTAGCTGGTCCTAACAACACCCATAGTGGGCTAGCTGGTCCTAATGCCACCCACAGTGGGCTAGCTGGTCCTAACACCACCCACAGTGGGCTAGCTGGTCCTAACACCACCCACAGTGGGCAAGCTGGTCCTAACACCACCCACAGTGGGCTAGCTGGTCCTATCACCACCCACAGTGGGCAAGCTGGTCCTACCGCCACTAGCTGTGGCACTGGGCATTTGAACACCCTTTTCTACCATTCAAATACCAAATAACTTTTTGTTTAATGCTGATAAAATGACAGTTCAGTGAGAAATATCCCACAGAGTTCTTATAGAACCTCTGCTTGTAGGCAATCCTATCTTATGAAGACACTGCTGTAATCACATGCTGAAGTCGGGTGAGATGTTTTCTGCAGAAACTCAAGTTGTTTGGAGAAATCTGCTTTTTAAAGACAAGAATTTCCATCTTGAGTTGATGCTCCTCGTCCATTTGTTTCATTATCGTAATGTGGTCTTCATCTTGACTATGTCCCGTTCTGTGGATGTCAATTATGTTTATTGAGGACCATTTTCAAGATTGTGTTGTAGTCTTTAACAATGTTTTGTATTTTCAGTCTGTCTTTGCAGAAATTGTTGGCACTGGTAGGTGATATCCTCCCAAAAAACGTTCAAGTTCAAGGTGACGGAAATCACGTGCAGGGACACATGTGGGCACCATCAACTGTCTGCTCATCGCAGGCTCACAATCAACAGTGTGATCAGACCTTGAATCATACCTTGAAAGGGTTTGGGGCAGGGAGCCTTCTGGCTCATATATAGCCCCCCAATCAGTGGTTATGGCAGTAATTTTGATATTTTGTTTTGAAATTGTTTACTGTTAGTGCATTGACACAATCGCTTGGTAAGGTATTCCATGGCTTGATTACTCTCTGTGAAAAGAACTTGTGGCGTGCATCTAGTCGACTGTGGTGTCGAACTATTGACTTGTTGTGTCTTCCTGGACGGGGAGTATGGATTAGCTCGAATATTCTCTTGGTGTCTATATCAGTAAATCCATTAATAATATTGAAAACTTCTAGCATATTAGCCCTTTTCCTCATATCTTGTAGAGACAGGAGGCCACACTTTTGCAATCTCAGATAATATTGGAGCTTAGAGATTCCAGTGATCATCTTAGTGGCCCTCCTCTGGACACTTTCTAATTTGTCTATATCTTTCTGAAGATGTGGGCATCATGCCTGTTGGCAGTTTTCGATGATGATGTATAAGTTTTTGATGTTTTTCATGCTTTTGTCTGTGTAGGCCCTACGCATTGTCCCTAGTATTCTATTTGCTTTCTTGACATTTGCATTTAGTGAAGTTGAACAGTAGCTGCCAATCCTGACTCCATTTATACATAGAATGGAGGTCTTCCTGGAGAGTGAAAGCATATTCAACTTCAGGAACGTTTTTGTGTCATCAGCACACTTTAACAGGGAGCTTACTACAGTTGAGTCAATGTCGTTTATAAAGATAACAAATAACATTGGGCCGAGTATTGATCCCTGTGGTACACCACTGATAACATTTTGCCAGTCTGACTCTGCACCACTTATGCACACTCGTTGTCTTCTATCTGTTAGCCAACTTTCTATCCATCTGTTGGTCTTGCCTGTAATACCATGAGCAGTTAGTTTTGAGATGAGTCTGTGATGAGGGACCGTATCAAACGCTTTACTGAAATCTAAGTAGATCACGTCAACTTGATATCCTTTGTCAATATAAGAAGTCACTTCTTCTAGAAATATTAGCAGGTTACTAAGACAGCTTCTATTTTGTCGAAAACCATGTTGTGAATCTAGAATCAGCTTGTGTTGTTTAAGATGTTCAGATATGGATTTCAGAATGAAGAACTCCATCACCTTGCATACTTGTGAGGTTAAACTAACCGGCTGGTAGTTTCCTGGCTTGGAATGGTGTCCTTTCTTGTAAATTGGAATGACATTTGCATCAAGCCATTCTTCTGGTAGTTGCCCACTCTGAAAGCTCTTTGTAAACAATGCATTCAATGGCCCGGCTAGTTCTTTGTAAACAATGCATTCAATGGCCCGGCTAGTTCTTTGTAAACAATGCATTCAATGG
>SDWI01002145.1:0-24671 GCA_009193005.1 Lamellibrachia luymesi
TGGTATGTTATTATGTTTGGGCTATGGTTGTTCGAGTGCTTCACCCCCCTTTAAGGGAACATCTCTTCAGTTGTTCGTCTTCCTATTATGGGTAGTAATTTAAGGCGCCGTTCAGTTACCTCTTACTGAACGAAACAAACACCAGTGTATAAGTTATAACATATAATAAAAGTGATGCATATAATATCACAGCCGATCAACATTTCTTTTCTGATTACCTGTGCAGTAGAATCCAGCACGAGCGAGACTCTCTGGAGACACAAGACTGCTGCGAGGCCACCTGTCGAAGGAGGCGAGTCGCGCTGCCTCCACCGCCATGGCTGGGTGTCTGGGACGAGCGGTTTCAATGCCCAGTTGTCCTGCACCGCCATTGTTGGTATCGTTGCTGGCGACGTTCTGAAGTATAACCAAGGTAAATCACAAGTCATTTGGATGATAACGTTTATTACTCTATCAAAGCCGTTGTAAAGTAAGTTGGCGCGCACACACGCACGCACGCACACACCAACAAACAATCATTCATTCATCCAGTCATTATTCAAGCTACTATTTGCAAATGTACAGCTACAATGTTTCCGTTTACAACAAAACGTTAAAGTTTTGTCTTACTTTGTGTGGTGCTAAAAGATATGTCACCGACATTCGGTGTCATGTTTGCGTTACCGCTGTTACTGCCGCAGTAATAGTGACTATGTACATCACTACACATAATTCATCACTCACCAGCATCTGTTGCTCTCCCGGCTCCTCACCAAGAGCCACATTCCCTGCAGCCCGGGGGTCACGCAGGAAGGGGCAACCGGGGAAAAGGCGACGATGTTTTCTCATTGGCTCCTCGGATGGCTCCCAGTTACGCAGGATGCCGTGGCAGAAGGCACACTTGACCCGGTCAGCCCGGCAGAGGTAGAACAGTCCGGCCTTGGCTAGAGCTTCAGGCTCAATGTTGGTGTCTCGTGGCCAGTTGGTATAACTGGACACACGTTGTCTTTCATATTTCATTTCCTCCAACAAACTTGGGTCGTTATTGTTGATCCTCTGCATCATGTGTCTGGACGTGAATCTGTCGACATCGCTATATACGAGCGTAGAACTGACTAACAATGATGCGTGTGATGCCCGGTCAGTGTTGGTGTCCGCGGACAAATGGAGAGCAGCCAACTGTCTGTAGTAATCATGTCTACTGTTATACCCACGTCTTCGTCTCCGGTGATGATTGTGACTTTGTGGCAGCTGTGATGACGGTCGACTCGTGGGAGCAATTTGTGACACAACTTGCTCTGCTGACACATCGTCTCTGTGTTGTGTGACAACAAATTGACAGTTGGGAGACAACTCTCTGTGTGCTGTCATTGGCTGGACGCCAGACTCCAAGTGGTTCAGACGCAGTCCACAACTGTAGCACGCGACAGTGTCTCCTTCGCCAGTGTAATAAAACCCTGCCTTGGACGCCATGGATGGAAAGATTGACGCAGACTCGGGTAAATTGCGGAAAGATGCCAATCGCATCAGGTGATTTTCCATCAGTGGATTAGAGGCGATCAATTCGGCTTGATGCATTTTCAGTTTTTGTTTGAAAATTATAGTACGTACTATCTTACAAACTAGTATGACTTACCTTTCAAATTTAGATGACTGACCTTCCAATGTTGTATAGGCCCTTCCCTTTAACAGAAGTATACTAAGGAGTAATGACGCTGACTCGGGCAAATCCTTAATCGTTGGTTGTCGCGCCCAGTAATCTTCCATTTGTATTTAGGTGAGACATTTAGATGCCACATTTTGTTATGCGACGTTCTCTCGGCTGACGTTGGTTAACTACAATAATTCACAGGCCGCGCTGCAACGGTAGAAATGTAGTTTTAAGTGTTTAACAAGGATAACATACATTGGCAGTACATAATGTGGCACCATGCTACAGGGGAAGGCCCGTTTGTGCACGTGCGAATTTCTAAAAAAAATCGTATTATATTGTCCGAAACTCCTTAACATGTACACATCGTGTCGCTACTCGGAGGATACACTAAAACTTCTACCTGTTGCATATATATATATATATATATATATATATATATATANTATATATATATCAAGGGCGATGATGTCGCGCCGTCTAGCGGAGTCTGTATAATCGAGGATAATTGGGAACACTGATACACTTTGGCAAAGCCCCATATTCTTTACAAGAGTTATTAAATAAGTCTGTCCCTCTGAGTCTGGTGATTTGGTCATTGCTTATTTTTTGTTGATCATTTTGATTAGGACAATTACCTAAACCGATTACCTACGCTACATAGATAATTTATTCAAGAAATTCCAGTTGTTGAAATAAAGTGATGTATTTATGTTCACATTCAACAACCATATGCTTTCAGCCAAAACTTTCTTTCTCTAGACACAGTGACGTCCATATACACTACTAGAAACCACACTTTATTACTCAGGTTGGAACAAATACAAACAAGTTATTTGACAATTACGTGAGTCCTCTGCTGTGGAAATTAACGTGTTGTTGTTGTCATATAATAAATTATTTTTTTTATTCTCTGCGCACAACAGGTTTCATGTATATAATGTTTATTGTTTATGTGTTGGACATGACTGTCATTCTTGTTTATGTGTTGGACATGACTGTCATTCTTGTTTATGTGTTGGACATTACAGTCATTCTTGTTTATGTGTTGGACGTGACTGTCATTCTTGTTTATGTGTTGGACATTACAGTCATTCTTCTTTATGTGGTATATAGCTGGTAGGACATAGACATAAAGCAGGAGCAGGTGCAGGTGCAGGTGCACTCACACGGACCTGTGCACAAATAATGAGGAACACAGTTACATCACGTTTCTCTGAAACAGATCTGTCGCTTTCCTACTGGTACGAACCGTAAAACTGTCCCATGCAGTACTTTAATATAACCTTCACAGTCCAGTCAGTTGTGTGCGTAGGCGTACAGTTTCACCGTGGTTATATCAAGCCGGAAGCTATATCATATGGCGCCCTCTCGTGAATAACACGGCAAGACTTCTAAGGCGTTGCTGAGTAGAATCAATGGAATTACATGTAACTGAGGTCTCACGAAACACCAGGTCCAGTTCTAACAATAACATGAACACGCATGTCTATTTATGCAGACATACCTGTCTATTTATAGCACTCGTTGTAAAGAGCATACGTCAAATCATTCAGAAAGTTTGTAATGAAAATACCAACACTGATATGTGGGGGCGGCAGGGGTCTCAACATCGCACCTATTTATATCCTCTTGTCACACCCATCACGTAGTCACCCAATTTTAATGGAAATACGTTAGTTTTACGACGTCGACGCAGTGCCTGTGTTTACCGCCAGGGAGCGCCCACACTATTGTTAATTATAAGTGTGTGTTGTTCGTCGTGAGTACAATATCACTCATCTAATCTAGTTCGATACGTTCGCACCAGGCCCAAATCCTCTTCGTCCGTCTCAGTGAAACCACATTGTCACCGTTACAGTTGGTTGGACACATGTGCCATGTTGTTTGCGTTATCCGAAGGCTGCGGTAGCCGTGGGCCAGACCCATCGAAGCATGATTGCTTCGAACCTTCTCGATACGACGTACAGTGCACGTAGTCGGTTACGTCGCTGTTAGTGTAGTTATGTCGTGGTTATAGCGTGGTTATGTCGTGGTTATAGTGTGGTTATGTCGTGGTTATAGCGTGGTTATGTCGTGGTTATGGTGTAATGATGCAATCCGGAAGGTATGTCCCGTGGCGCCATATGGCGATTAACACAGCAGGTACAACTAAAACCAACATAGAAAGGTTTTAAAGAAGTTTTCGTTGTTAAGTTTATGTAAAATAAGAGACGGTATTGTTGCCTCCATTTGATCAATTAAGCTTCACTATAATGAAAATATATCGGGAAGACCTGGGTGGGATTAACTGTTTAACTTTTAAAGGTAATAAAGCTGAAGGTATCAGGGAATGTCAATAATGAAGTAGAAATAGTGGGATTTTTTAAAGACGACTAGTTGCCATGGAAATGGCTGCCATTTTGGATTTTGAGGATGGCTTTGGTATCCTGGTATCTTTGAAATGGATTTATCCAATTAATTTAAAATTGGTTTACAACTTACATGCATCTTTATGCAAATGGCAAGATATGTTTTTTCTTCAAACAAATTTAAATATGTTGTTTCTAGATTTGTTTCTTGCTTGACTGCTCAAAATGTTGATCACGGTTTGGGTGTGTATATACCATTATCTGAGAAAATTCCAAACCTTTGAACATGAACGCTGTGTATCCGTCTACACTATACTCCAATGGTGCATTGTGAGAAGAGTCAAAAAAATATAGCATAACATAACCCAGGTAGCTTAGTAAATAACGTGAACAAAGATATTTTTTTAAAGAAAAACGCATTCAAAATATCTTACATATATGCCGATTCAAATACATTCCACCTAATGTAGCGTGGATGCACGTGTACGTGCGTTCGTGCATGCACGCATGTTCGCTTAATGACATGCATTGCAACAGTTCAGTCCAGTTCAACCGATTGGTGTCACCACCATAAAACATGTCTACACCGTAACAATAATTAAATATGCCATTCTTGCTTCTTGTCGGTATCCCCTTGACTTGCTTCTTGTCGGTATCCCATTGACTTGCTTCTTGTCGGTATCTCCTTGACTTGCTTCTTGTCGGTATCCCATTGACTTGCTTCTTGTCGGTATCTCCTTGACTTGCTTCTTGTCGGCATCTCCTTGACTTGCTTCTTGCCGGTATCCCATTGACTTGCTTCTTGTCGGTATCCCATTGACTTGCTTCTTGTCGGTATCTCCTTGACTTGCTTCTTGTCGGTATCTCCTTGACTTACTTCCACACAGCTGCCTTCGGAGCTTTATCCGTAACAATCTCGATACCCTGGCAAAAAAAGGTGGATGTGAACCTTCAGTATATCATATGTGTATAGCAAAGACTAGTTCTAGTGTGATAGGATTTTGCAGTTTAGTAAAATTACTTCAATGACCTGTTTACCATGTAATAGCACAATTAATTATAACAGATAGAGAAGCTTCATCGCAATTCATGTACATGTACTACAATATCATTAAAAATAATTGTAAAGCTTGTGTTGTGATGACCATACAAAATTATGTACTGAGAGTCATTCCTGATAATAATGAATTATAAAACAAACGCAAACCCTTTTCAATGGTAACAACCATTTAACCACAAGCCAAAAACGCATGTAGGCAATGCTAATGCTTCACTATTAAGTGTTTACGAGAGTATCCTATCTACAGAAAGGGTTCAGTTACTACACCCCATCATTGGGGCTCAGTTGTCACGACGGCGTCGCATGACACTAAATGACCTCTGTGCTGTGGCAGTCGAGACATTCATGTTATTTCGTCGGTTTCTTACACTGAAACAGACGAAATAACATGTACATAATAATAATAATAATTGACTTCTATGGCGCCTATATCCTCAGGAACCTGAGCTCAGAGGCGCAACAAAACAGAATCAGTAGGCGTAATCGTAAACAAGGACGCGCAAAAGTCAGTATCAGAACGAGGGACAACCGAACATTTATGGTGGAAATGCAAATTGGAATAGATATGTCTTGAGTTTTTTTCGGAAAATAGCAATAGTTTCGGATGTTTTCAAAGCGATAGGGAGTTCATTCCAGACCCTAGGCGCAGCGACAGAGAAAGCACGTTTACCCAAGTTAAGTTTCGTCCTAGGTACAATAAGTTGATGTGAAACTGATGATCTTAGCTGCCTAGGGATATTTGAAAGATGCAGGAGACTAGCCAAGTAGAATGGTTGTTGTGTAGATAGAGCACGATATGCAAGAGTGGACAGCTTAAAATTAATTCGATAAGAAACTGGAAGCCAGTGTAACTGTTTAAGTAGTGGTAGTGACGGTGAAAACCGAGGCGCCCTGAGAACCACACGTGCCAGACAATTTTGTACTCGTTGGAGTTTAGCCAAGTCTCTTTTAGCAATGTTGTTTAGTAGTGAATTGCAATAGTCAAGACGGCTGCTAATTAGTGCCGTTGATATTGTTTTAGCAGTAGATATAGATATGTGACGCCGAATTCGACGAAGATCACGATTCGACGAAGATCACGATTCGACGAAGATCACATAGACGGAATAGAAATAGACACTGTTAATAATACGCAATTGCTGGGAGTGATAATAGATAATAAAATCAATTGGAGTGACCATATAAAGTACACTTGTAATAAAATTTCTAGGAGCAAAGGCATTTTAAAAAAAGGTAAAGAACTAGCCTTATCAAGGCGCTTATTAAGCAGCAGTTTATCTTAAGACAACAGCATTTTTCCTTGATTTTATTTTATTGAGACGAAGTCATATGTATAAACATGACCAACACATGAATGCATTAATGAATAATAATATGACAAGATTAATGGTGATTGATGAATGTAGCCTCCACCTTTGATAACCCAAAAAGAGATTGCAGCTTATTTCCATTAGGGTCCATGGGAGCAAGATGGCCCAGGGCAGTAGCGCATTAAAGCACTCGCGATGTGATCTGGCGTCAACAAAATGTGTCGTTCCCTATGTATAACTACAGCTATCGCAATAGCAAGATCTCTCTGGAAAACCATTGACCCATATATACATTGTTAAGCAAGCAACGTAACCGCCGATTCTATTTATAAACCAATATCGACGGTTCCAGTGAGTCACGTCAGTGGCAGTGAGTCACGTCGACTAAGTAAACACTCATTCATTCACACAGTATAAATAACGGTGTAACCCAGATACAATGTTATAAGGATTGGCAACGGTCATCACGTGTCATAGCAAACATCTCGTGGGAACTGAGCAGAACATTTTCACATCCTGGTAAGTTGGCAAGTTTATTAAATATGAAAATATGCTATTAAAGAAAATAGTGACACCGATATATTGTGTAACGTCAATGTAGTAATAATAACGTACAGTGACATCGAGACAGCTTGTAACGTCACTGCCATAATAATAACAACGTTGACGCTTAGACAGCGTGTAGCGTCACTGGCATAATAATAACACTGACACCGAGACAGCGTACTTGTAGCGTCACTGGCATAATAATAACACTGACACCGAGACAGCGTGTAACGTCACTGCCATAATAATAACATTGACACCGAGACAGCGTGTAACGTCACTGCCATAATAATAACACTGACACCGAGACAGCGTGTAACGTCACTGCCATAATAATAACAACGTTGACACCGAGACAGCGTGTAACGCCGTTTTGGCTAAAGTGATGGACTGTGGTTTACTAATGTGGTGGTACGAGTCAGACGGCCAACTAGTGCCTTTCATTACATCTAAATATATTATGTACGTATAACTCGTGTTCAAGCAACATACCACAGTACATAAATAAAACAAATAACCAACTACGATTCCTGTCTAATGCTATTAAGGCGAATATGTATGTTTGTAAAACCATCGTGAGCTAAAGTAAACAACATGCCCAACCTATAAACATGTTTACAAGCACTGTAATAGATTTCACCTCTGCTCCATGTCAATAAAGCTGCAAGCATAACCTTGAACCCCGCTGTGAAACACGTGATTATATTAGCTGGAGGCGTTGGATGTGTTGACAGTGTAGTGTACATGAGCAAGTGGCATATAGCACGTAGCCGTCAGACTATGTCACAGGCGACGCGGGACTTTGGTTACGGTCATGGTAGGTGTGCGGTGATCAAATGTGCAGGTGAATCTGGGATTTAGGAAACACAAATTCGGTAGTAAAAAAAATGGCGAAGGTTTACGTACAAAGTTGTGAAAGGTCAGCCTCGATTATCCAGGCTCCGTGCCGTGGCGCCACCGTTTGTCGCACACATCATCGCTTGGACTAAAACCGTACTTTTCACTGTGATGGAAACTATATATGCGTCCATATTCTGGTCGCATACATAATTAGATTAATTAGGCTCTCATCCGAGCATTTGGTTAACTCGTCAAATAAGAGTGATAACTGTTATCAATTTATACAATGAAATTCGAATCAACTTTAAACTTTGACTATAATATTATTGACACAACTGTTACACTGAAAACTAAAATCATGCAAAATAATTTTAGAGTGTAGAATCTCAATAATGGAGCTGATTGGCTGCCGGTGTTCCACGGTAACGTTCCACGGTAACGTTCCACGGTAACGCTTACACAAAATGAATGGGCAATAGTGAAACGACGCCTTCGCAAGCAGACTCTCTCCTCGGCGAGTTCACGAAGGCGGGCGTGAGTGAGCTAAGTGACACTAGTGAAGGGCGGGCTACAGATCGATGAACACTTGTTAAACTCTCGAGAAGCCTTGTCGTCTGGGGCTTTGGATATCAAACGTTTTAATATTGTCTAAGAAATATTGTGATGTTCATGAAGCTATCAAATATGTAAGCTTGACTGACGGGAGCTTATTAAACAATAAAAACTGTATTGAAGACAAGGCTGACCATCGCATTATATACATAAGTGAAACGTGCTAATAAAACATAGCTGACGTCGATTTGGAGACTGAGAAGGCAGTTTTATACATGAAGGAAAGGGAGGAAGGCAGATGGGGTTATCATATGAAAGAAAACAATTCGGATAACAAAATAAAATTGGAGAGTAAACAAAATGCGAGGAACCAATTAATGCTACTATTATATTCAACAATGTTCAACGATAACCATAAATCATCAATAAGACAGGGCACAAACAAAACCACAAAACACACAACACTACATCACACAATAAGTAATTTGATGTTGAAGTTTCAATGTGCTCAGTGTCTGTGTACACAACTAACCATGGATAAGTCACACCACAATGTATTTAAAAGACTGTTAGTCTACAACGAGTGGATGTTAAACGATATGTATGACGACATTTTGTTTTTTAGGGAACTTATGGTGCATAGAAAACATTGCAAAGAAAATATGTGTATACATCATCTTAAAATATATCATGTTCTGTTTAACTGAAGGATTACTACAAATTCAGAGAATGTGCATTAACAACGTGTTTAGTTTATCAGTGATAAGCAATAACACATTTTATAATGTATTTATGTTGCAGAACGTTCTAACCTGAATTGGAATATCAAGCCATACCAGTTTTGCAAGAAGCTATACATCACAAATCTGTAATTGTGGGAATGCAGCATGGTGACTCAACCGCCCCCAATCAGGAAATGGACAACTATTTGATACGATTAGCCACTTTTCACAATTTGCCCGATTGGGTACAGTTGTCCTCAATCAAAGCAGCAAAGGCAGGATTATATTACACTGGAGAAGGAGACACTGTGACGTGCTACAGTTGTGGACTGCGTCTGAACCACTGGGAGTCTGGAATCCAACCAACGACTGTTCACAGACAATTCTCTCCAGAGTGCCAATTTGTTGTTACACAACTCTCAGTCGATGTGTCAGCCCAACAAGTTGTGCCACAAGGTAGAGAAACACGGGAACTACAGCGACAGCGGAGACGAAGACGTGGGTATGACAGCAGACATGATTACTACAGGCAGTTGGCCTCTGTTGCCGGATCTCTCCGTTCGCCTGCGGACACGAGCACTGACTGGACATCACATGTCTCTCCATTGGTCAGCTCTACACTCGGTAATGACAACGTTGACAGATTCACGTCCAGACACATGATGCAGAGGATCAACAATAACGACCCAAGTTTGTTGGAGGAAATGAAATATGAAAGACAACGTGTGTCCAGTTACACCAACTGGCCACGAGACACCAACATTGAGCCTGAAGCTCTAGCCCAGGCCGGACTGTTCTACCTCTGTCGGGCTGACCGGGTCAAGTGTGCCTTCTGCCACGGCATCCTGCGTAACTGGGAGCCATCCGAGGAGCCAATGAGAAAACATCGTCGCCTTTTCCCCAGTTGCCCCTTCCTGCGTGACCCCCGGGCTGCAGGGAATGTGGCTCTTGGTGAGGAGCCGGGAGAGCAACAGATGCTGGTGAGTGGTGAATGGAGTTATCTATATTAAGTTAATAGATGGAGTGTTTCTTAAATGTGCAAATGCTTAAAAAAGTTACATTCCAAGTCATACATTATCACTTGGGTAGTTGGGGATATTATTGTGACTGCAGTGAAAACGGGTAGACAGAATAAGGCGTGTGTGTGTGTGTGCGTAAGTAATTGCGATTGTGTGTGTGTGTGTGTGTGTGTGTGTGTGTGTGTGTGTGTGTGAGTGTGTGTGTGTGCGTGCGTGCGAGTGTGTGTTTACACTTACATATGTGTATGTGGATTTCATGCGACAGTTACATTTCAGAACGTCGCCAGCAACACCACCAACAATGGCGGTGCAGGACAATTGGGAATTCAAACTGCTCGTCCCAGACACCCAGCCATGGCGGTGGAGGCAGCGCGACTGGCCTCCTTCGACAGGTGGCCTCGCAGTAGTCCTGTGTCTCCAGAGAGTCTCGCTCGTGCTGGATTCTACAGCACAGGTAATCATAAAACCTACATGCATTGTAGCATTTGATGAACAATGGTCATGCTAGATTAACAAACGTGATGGAAACGGCTTGACGGCCATATTAAATATATGCAGATGAGGCATTGGTCCAAACGGAAAAATAGTTATTGGAATAGCTTCTCCGTCATCTAAAATAACAATGTGCGAATTGAATTTGTTTTTAAATTACACAGACGCTAGACTATGACCACATTAACTGAAAAGTTGGTGGTCATAATTGATTTATGCAAGTTAGATATTTTACCATAATTAGTTTTTTGCTTTATTTTAGTACGTTGGTTTGGGTAGATCGACATGTGCAACTAATTTTTTAATTTAACCCTTCGAACAAGTACATTTATAATGCAAATTGTGTTTTCTGTGGAGAGTCAGCATGGAAACTTCTATAACCAATAATTATTAAGTCTTCGATGAGGCTTAGGCATACTACAATGTGTTGTTCTGTTTGCCGCCAGGTGTCCCCAGTGAAGTGTGCTGTTTCTTCTGTGGTGGACGTCTGAGCAGGTGGCAGCCAAACGACGACCCAATGGCCAAGCATCGACAGTTGTATCCCACATGTGGTTTTGTGCGGCTGATGGCTGAAGCTCACAGTGAACACACGACTGACTCTGAAACTTCACAGCAGGTAAGAACTAGACTAGCACTGTATCTATTTCAAACAACCAGGTACACTTGTATCCATTTCAAACAACCAGGTACACTTGCTTTACACTGACATTAGTTTTATATGTACTTGTGTTTACGTCTAATAATTGGTAGTTCTTGGTACATAGAATATATCTTGCTCTGGGGTAACATAAAGAAGTTCGGAATATATTTGATTCCGTGCATTTTAGTCACACACAAACAATAATAAAGCTGATATTATGGCACCGAAGGCACTTTTTGACATACGATTGGTAGGGCCTGTTGCTGTGGACTACTATGCTAAGCATCGTCTGCCTTTGTACTTTGTCAAAGCTGGAGCAGGTGTTGGAGATGTGTCAATGTTACTAAAAGTGGTTATTTGCCTTATTTATTTTGTAGCTGAGATCGGCGACTGGTACAACTACTACACCAGCAACAACAGCACCAACTACACCAGCAACAACAGCACCAACGAGAGCAGCAACGACAACTGCAACGACAGTAGCAACGACGTCAGCTTTCACACAGCAACGGAATTCGGGTAATAATTTTTTATTAATATTTCATTCTGTAGCATTCCTGTAGCTACTTACATAATGGAAGGAGAGTGTCCGACGCAAAGGGAATAGTGTTTGGCCGTTTGCCACAGTCAATTGTTTTCAAGTCAGAGGGAAGCCAGCTATGTGCTTATTTAAAATAGGGAAAGCAAGCATATATGCTCAGATTTTTCAATCGCGTAAACTCGTGTATTCTTAATAAAACGTACCCCCGTCATTTATGCTGATTACGGCTTTGCTCTGGTTTGTAGGACCGTCTTTATTTATTTATTTACTCCTGTTATTTAGTTCGTGGCCGAAATCGTTTTCCGTGTGTTCTGCTGGGACGTTTTGCGTGTGTTCTGCTGGGACGCGCAAAAGTCATCTTCAGAGCAAAGGACCGAAGAAGATTTACGGTGGAAATGCAATTTCGTATAAACATGTGTCCAGTTTTTTTTGCAGAAAGTAACGATAAATTCAGATGATTTTAAGGTGACGGGGAGTTCGTTCCAGATTTTTTTGGGTGCAGCTACAGAGAAAGTAGCCTTGCTCGGGTTAAACTTAGTTTTTATAAGCAAACCACAACAGTGTATTACTAATTAATTTAGTAGTATATATTAGAAAGTATGATCAATATAAAACTGAATGCACAACTTCAAAAGGGTGGGTTTATATTGTTAAAGAAGATAAAGCAAAGACTGTTCTTTGTAATGTAGCATCGTCACAGAACCCCACATTGACTTGCAAAGTGTGCCTGGATGCGGATATGAACACTGTCTTCCTGCCGTGCGGCCATCTTGCCTGCTGCGGCAACTGCGCCTCTGCTCTGTCCACCTGCCCCATCTGCCGAACGGCCATACAGGGCTATGTCCGTACTTACTTGGCGTAGATTTCGTCATGATGAGCAAGGGCGGGATCAATGACGATTACAGTACCCGAAGGAAAGTCACGTATTGCTACGGCCGCCCCAACATGGAACTACCTGGATTTGCATAACAATCTTTAGATGCAGGCAGAAATCCGGGCTACTACTTTGACTGACACATGCAGTTACCATATATGCGCATCATCGGCAGATTTCGTCAACTGCTAACGAGAGACACGATACGCTGTCTTGTCTAAACCGCCTACATTACCTCAACGCACTACTTGGTGGGACGAACGGTGGGCAAATCAACAGCCTTGAGGATTCGGCCGCATCATCCACGGCGTCAGACAGCGCGATCACATAACACCAACCCCGCGAACACATCACACCAACCCCGCGATCACATAACACCAACCCCGCGAACACATCACACCAACCCCGCGATCACATCACACCAACCCCGCGAACACATCACACCAACCCCGCGAACACGACATTAGCTGTGATTTACGATGATAGTCACTTTCAAGATATGCATCTACTTGTCTAAAACCATTCATGGTTTGACCCCGGACTATCTAGCTACGCAACTGCTACATTTGCCAATATCAAATATGTATTGTTATTTTATTGTTATTATTATTGTTGTTGTTATTATTATTATTGTTGTTGTTGTTATCATAATAATTAGTATTATCATTTCATGGTTTTGTATATTTACGACGACTTCCATGCTAACGATATGAAATATGTCATATTGATAGTCTCTTCTCGTGCTCTAGGCTCAGCCTGCGACAGCTTACTGCTGAATGTGACAATGTTAAGGAACACACTTACCAAGAGTGTGTTCCGACGACAGTAAAAGACGCATTTCAACAACTGAAAACACATTTATTTCGCCGTCACTACCTGCCTGAACATAAACACTTCTTTCCTTTTTGGGTATTTATTTATTTGTTATTGATTTAAACTGTAATAATTTACATTTTTTTATACATTTGTTGTATTGAGCATTTAAGACGCTTAGTCTACACACACACGCACGCAGGAACGCACGCACGCACGCACGCACACACATATCAACCTACAGTGTTAATATAATGCTAAGCGTGGGTGTGCCTATATTTAAATAATGCAGGAGTTTCTTGGTTGCACTAACACAGACAATATAGCGATTGGTGATGTACATCGACGTTGTGTGGGTGTTCTATATAATGTATTCACAAAAATGTCTACTCGAACGTATAGCTAATTAAAGAGATTCATTTTACTGGCTGTATGCATTTCCTACATGTCAACAACTGTGTAAATGTGTTTTATAGATCCGTATCTACAACAAAGTGCTGGACCCCGACCGCCTGGACAACGAATTTTATTCGTAGATGTGAGCCGGCGGCCAGGACCATGTTTGTTGTCTCGTTTTGCTGCCCAAATTGTATCATATATTATTGAATTTTGGTACTATGTGACAACTGGATTAAAATTATTTACATGCGTTATCACTGTGTTGTTGACTTTTATATGTTCCGTATGCTATCACTCACAAATAATGAGTACCTCTTAATGGACAGTGGTGGACGTGTACTGGCAGCGAGGCCGAATGCTGGTGAAGTGTAAAGGAACAGGTCTGTCAGGGGGTGAAGTGTAAAGGAACAGGTCTGCCAGGGGGTGAAGTGTAAAGGAACAGGTATGTCAGGGGGTGAAGTGTAAAGGAACAGGTCTGCCAGGGGGTGAAGTGTAAAGTGTCTTAACAGTCTTACGGACTGGATGCTGCGCTATATAATAACATACAAGTACTTTTGGGGGGATCCAAGTCAGCGCTGTTTTCGCTGGTATTGGTTATTCTGAAGACATATCATGTCTCTACCTATTCCTTTTCTGGTGATGCAAATGTTCTCACGTTTTTGCTTTGTTTGGTGGAGTCTGGTATCCGCAGTATCGTCCTTAAGTTGGTGTGGAAACTGATAATTTTGCTATCTTACTGTGTCAAACGACAGCTCTCCGTGCCATTGAGGAGCACGGAGAGGACATTGTGCTGGTAGATTCTGAGGTTAATCTTTTGGATCCAGTAATTGTGCAGTTTCACGACATATATAAATAAATAAACCATTATGAGCTATAACGATATATTGTTCGTACATAATGTCAAACAGCGGCAGTAATGTGAAAAGTATCAGATGAAAAGTTGAGTATCTACTCACTACAATCACTAATGCTTCATATCCACCTAGCTGAGTTACCCGGCGTTGCACGTGGAGAAAAGAGAGCCACAGGCATATTCTGGTTAAAGTCGCGTCTGTGGATATCTACAATGTTACTGTAATGGAGGTAGCGTACGTATGTAATGACTGTCTGTGGATATCTACAATGTTACTGTAATGGAGGTAGCTTACGTATGTAATGACTGTCTGTGGATATCTACAATGTTACTGTAATGGAGGTAGCGTACATACGTAATGACTGTCTGTGGATATCTACAATGTTACTGTAATGGAGGTAGCGTACGTACGTAATGACTGTCTGTGGATACCTACAATGTTACTGTAATGGAGGTAGCGTACGTACGTAATGACTGTCTGTGGATATCTACAATGTTACTGTAATGGAGGTAGCTACGTACGTAATGACTGTCTGTGGATATCTACAATGTTACTCTAATAGAGGTAGCGTACGTACGAAGTGAGTGTCAGTGGGGAGCGACGGTATAATGGTCAGGTCACCCGCCTGTCGATCGAGAGGACGATCGTTCGATTCCACCCCCGCAAGGGCCAATTCGTTCACCCCACTTTGCCTGTGACTTTCGGAAGAGACAGTAAAAGCTGTTGGTCCCTTCTATCTTCTATCTGTCTATGCCAGGGGGAGTAAAATATCTCTCACGGGGAAATGAAAAAACCTGTCATGAACTTATTAACTCTAGAGAAGGACACTCTTAAATACACCCTCAGCATAATATACTACAAGAATTTTGCTGAGTAATTATTCAGATCCAGATCAGATACTAATTTGAGACACTTTCGATATCGGACGCCAAGCTTTCAGATGATTATGTGCGATCCGAAGAAGTTGTAGCACTTTTGCCTTTTGAAATTCCCCGTGGATTAGGGCCCCATCGGTACCATTATTTTGGGTGATACATGGAACCTTCCCCAACAGTGGCGCCACATGGTGGACTATGCACCAGTCTAACTGCTGTAACAGCCGCATCAGCGGCTACAGACAAACAACAATAACTTTAACAAGATTTAACAAGATTTCCATCCAAGGCAAATGCCCAGATGGCAAGTGGCCAAGGAAGCCATTGGTTTGTCGAGAGTCCAGCCTGTAAACCGCCCTCCTGAGATATGTGTTATCCTTGTGTTGAGACATATTCACGTTGGTAGCAGTTGATCCTTTACTAATGTTACCTCATGTCCTCTAGTTCGATTATCTTTCTTGAATGAGAACAAAATATTTCTATCGATATTTTCATACCGATTCAACATATTAAAAACGTTAATTTGATCTCCTCTTAACCGCCTTGTCTCTAGGGTTGTTAAACCACATTCTTTCAGTTGTTCTTCATAAGTAAGGTCTCTCAGTTCTGGAATCATATTAGTTGCTCTCCTATGTATTCTTTCAAGCGTATCTATATCCTTCTTAAGATATGGTTTCCGAACTTGTATACAGTACAGTACTCTAAATGAGGCCTGACCGTTGCTTTGTACAGAGGTATAATTAGCGTGTTGTCCTTGTAAGTCATATTTCTCTTAATCAACCCAATAATTTGATTACCATTTGAAGCTGCAATACCACACTGCTCTGAAACTTTCATATCAGCACTTATTGTAACTCCTAAGTCAATTTTTAACAGTAGTACCTATAACAGTATCTCCCATTTCATAGTTTACATCCAAGTTCCCCTGTCCTGTATGTAGGCTGGCATTTACATTTCCCAAAATTTAACATCTGATATTTCTCAGACCATTTAACTAATTTGTCTAGATCATTTTGTAAATGTTGTTTACCACCATCATTGTTAACCTTTCTAAACACTTTTGTGTCATCCACAAATTTCAGTACGTTGCTTGTTATGTTATCGCCCAAGTCATTGATATATATTTTTTAGAATAATAAAGGTCCTAATATTGATCCTTGTGGTATATAATATCTACTAGTGATCCCTCGTCTTTCCACTTGGTGATTTCTTCCAATAAAATACATATTTTTTAAGCATGACCTCGCTTTTAGGAAGTTGAACACTCTTGCAAGTGGTATACTAATTTGTTTTACTGTTTCCATTATTAATCTTGGAGGAATTCCATCCATTCCAGGTGATTCATTGTCCTTCGTTGCCTTTATTTTCTTAGCTTCCATTTCTAGAGTTACAATTAACTGCCCTAAATAGTCCGATTTAGCCTCCTGAAATGTAGCATCTGGAACTGGTAATGAACTAATATCCTCTCTGGTAAACACTGAACTGATGTATCCATTTAGGTCTTCCGCCATTAAAAAACCTTGATTGATTCTTGATTTATGCATAAAAACTCTTGTGGTAATTTTTTATGTTACATGCTAATGCTTGCTCATAGCTTCTTTTAGATCTTTATATTTAAATTTGTGGAAGTTTCTCCTGTGTTCTGTTATTTGTACTTTCTGATTTTTCTTTGATGTCATAATGTATTTTATCATAATCACTGTTACCCAATGGCTCATATATTTTGACATTGTCCACTAATTAATTTTGTGAAGACAGAACTAAATATAATACATTATCTCCCCTGGTTGGTGCTAGCAGATTTGAGTAAGGAAGCTATCCTGAATTAAAAGTAGACACTGTTGGTCCTCACCCCCTGTACTCTCTACATATTTCCATTGTATGTGTCCGTGGATAAAATCTCCAATTATGACACATTCCCCTTTACTCACTTCCTTTATGGCGTTTTGTATTGTTCTGTTATCCTCTTCGTTTACTTGAAAATAGTCAACATTGCTGCATCCATCCAGTGACAGATTTAATAATATTCAGCTTTTAAGACAAATGAGTGTTGCTGGTGAAAACCAAACAACATGATATGTTACTGATGGCTGGTTTGTAAAACTACAGTAATGTTTCGGTGTGGATGGTGATGCCACCTAGCGACAATTAATTGCATCTTTTCTGACTAGTGCAGACAGGTGGACCCCGACTGTACTGCAGTCTGCAGACACCACAGTACGGTCAATGTAAGTGGGTGAACAGAGGCCAGCATGTGGGCTGAGAGAGCTGAGAGAGGATTTACTCGATTTCAGAAATTTATTTATCTGCAAAAAAAAGAAATTCACCTACTACGCCATTTTATTTTACCTGCGATTACGACAGCTATCAACTGTCAGTGTTGTCAAATGTCTCATAAGTTCTCAATGTATTAGGGGTTGCATCATAAGTTCTCGGCGTATTAGGGGTGGCCTCGTCAGTTATCAATGTATTAGGGCAGGTGTAGTAACTTTTCAATGTATTAGAGGTGGTCTCATAAGGTATCAATGTGTTAATGGTGGTATCATAAGTTATCAATATATTAGGGCTGGTCTCATAACTTCTCAATGTATTAGGGGTTGCCTCGTGACTCCTCAATGTATTAGGGGGTGGTCTCATAAGTTCTCAATGTAATAGGGTTGGTCTCAACCTCTCAGTATATTAGGGGTGGTCTCAAGAGTTTTCGATGTATTAGAGGCGGCTTTTATAAGTTTTCAATGTGTTAGGGGTGGTCTAAAAAGTGTTCAATGTACTAGGGGTGGTCTCAAAAGTTTTTCAATGTATTAGGGGCGGTTTCAAGTTCTCAATGTAGTATGGGTGGTCTCAAAAGTTCTCAATGTATTAGGGGGTGGTCTCATAAGTTCTCAATGTAATAGGGTTGGTCTCAACTTCTCAGTATATTAGGGGTGGTCTCAAGAGTTTTCGATGTATTAGAGGCGGCTTTTATAAGTTTTCAATGTGTTAGGGGTGGTCTAAAAAGTGTTCAATGTACTAGGGGTGGTCTCAAAAGTTTTTCAATGTATTAGGGGCGGTCTCAAGTTCTCAATGTAGTATGGGTGGTCTCAAAAGTTCTCAATGTATTAGGGGGTGGTCTCATAAGTTCTCAATGTAATAGGGTTGGTCTCAACTTCTCAGTATATTAGGGGTGGTCTCAAGAGTTTTCGATGTATTAGAGGCGGCTTTTATAAGTTTTCAATGTGTTAGGGGTGGTCTAAAAAGTGTTCAATGTATTAGGGGTGGTCTCAAAAGTTTTTCAATGTATTAGGGGCGGTCTCAAGTTCTCAATGTAGTAGGGGTGGTCTCAAAAGTTCTCAATGTATTAGGGCGGTCTCATACGTTCTCAAAGTCCCAAAAGTATAATGTTTGATACATAAGATAACGCGCATATTGCCAGTCAAAAAGCACAGCTGATAGCCACATGTCTCCTACCCATGTAATAAACATAAATCTAGGTTATGCAGCCATGCATATAATAAACCATAACAAGATGTTTGATCAATTTATTAAAATATTAAAATAAAATATCAATTTGATATATAAAAAATAAAAAAACACGTTAAATGCAAAATAAATGCAGAAATGCCAATAAACAGATTCAGTTGACATGACATGGCTACAAAGACCGTTCGGTTCTAACATCCACAATATCGTCAATGTGCATTAATACCATTTCAGTCGTTAGGTGGCACCACTGCTGGCGGGATGTATTTGACGACCAAACCACCACCTACCAATACGTCAGCTATACGTCATGCCATACGTCATGTCATACGTGTTTTTTATTTGATAACTTATGCGACAATTGCACACCTTACAACGAAAAAAATTGCACGATGCACTGTAGCTGTCATCAGGAGACCACACTGTAGCTGTCACCAGGAGACCACACGTAGCGAACTTAAACACAAACGTGACTGCCAATAGGACATTACGGTAGGATGGGGCAAGGAATCCCCTTAAGGAAAAATCGCATGCGAGAAAGAAACATTTCGGTAAATATCGTTTATGTGCTATAAATGACCAATTTCATTATCTTACTTACATTACATGTGTTGAAATTATTGCCGTACCTAGTGTCTAAAAAAATATATTTTAGCGGAGGTTCCGATGGTGGAGTAAGTAGCCCACCCACGGGGCAAGAAGCCCCCTCTGGGAATTTGCAATACTATAATTTCTTTATTTAAATACTGTTTTCATATATTGCGCACAACGGATACATTTATACGATTACTATAATCGTATTAACATATCGTATGCATTTACGCCTTTTGTCTCAGTTTCCCGTGGCTATTGTACATAGTTTCACTTTGGTAAGGATGATTTCTATAATTATGAAGCTCAAACTTTAATGAGAATAGCTTACCGCTTGTCTTGCTTCTTCTGCTACCGCATTGTACTCAGATGGACATGATGACGCGCGGCTCCACCTGGCTTTCTACAAATTCTTATTTTCGAGCCTGGTGGCTAGATGGAGGGTGGGGTAGCAATTTCTCGCAAAGGGGCGCCTTATATACCGTATATTCTGCTGTGACACAATGAGGTGTGCACACAAAGCCTGCAGCACAGCCATGTAAAAGTACCACAGGATAGTACCAATAATTGTACAAACACCGGCCGACACTGCGGCCACCTTCCCGATTCTATTGAGTGATGTATACACAGCGAGCTTGTAAGCCACGCCCTGTGCACTCGTGATTCTATTGAGTGATGTATACACAGCGAGCTTGTAAGCCACGCCCTGTGCACTCGTGATATGTGTTCGCTGAACCACACATAACTTATCACAGTTCGTTAATGATCTACACAGTGTGACACTCACGATCAGCCAGTGAGTAACTCAGTGAAATACACTGAATATGAGTGTAAGTGTGACTGAACCACGCATAGCTTATCATGGTGCGTTAATGACCTATACAGTATGACACGATCAGTCTGATACCCACCCAATTACGTTTGATCACGTGAAGGCCTAATAATATAGTTGGCCGTTACGCTCCGTTGGTGACATATAGCGCTATAGACGCAGTCCTGTGACGGCGAATACTTCGCGTAGAAACAAAAACACTACACGACAATCGGTGCATGCCTAGTATTGCCTACACACAGGCCCGTCCTCCTGGTTTTAAAAGGGGGTTCGGGTGTACACAATCAGTCGAGGATTTCAGGAATAATTTCTGAATTTTTTTACAATTAAAGCAAAATCTCTCGAAAGGGGGAACGAACCCCCCGACCCCCTACGAAGACGGGCATGTGTATGGGTCATTGTAAACCCCTAATTGACCGGCAATCAGTAGTGGTAAGTGGTGTGGTTGGTTATGTGACTGCCGTTTTTTGCACTGATGTCGTTATCCGCTGATGACGTGTGCCAAGTTCGTGCAGANATATATATATATATATATATATATATATACACTCACATTACTAACGGGGAAATCGGTGACTAATCAGGTGACGCATTGCTTATGTGGCAGGCGATTCCGCCGGAACACGTGGGTAGGAGACCCCGGTATGTAGTTCCTCAGTCACACAGTCACATACTCATTTTAACAAGATTTAACAAGATTACATCCCAAAACTACAAGTTTCAGATAGCAGTTGGACAAGGAAGCCATTGGTTTTTCGAGAGTCCAACAATTTTCTCATCTATGTATAGCCCGCCCTTATCAGATATCTGTCAAATCTATTTAAAATATATTCACACTACTAGCATTGTTCCATTCATTTATCACCATCTGTGAGAATGAGTACTTTCTCGTGTCCAACCTACTCTGTTCCTTAACTAATGCTGCTTTGTGTCCTCTGGTTCTACTGCCTTCTTTGAGTTTGAAGATCATATTCCTGTCAATATTCTCATAACCATTCGCTATTGTAAACACTCCTGTTTGGCCTCCTCTTAGTCTCCTGGTCTATAGTGTTGTCAAACCACATTGTAATAAGCGGCTTTCATAACTAATCTTAGTTGCTCTTCGTTTTNATATTCACACTACTAGCATTGTTCCATTAATTTATCACCATCTGTGAGAATGAGTACTTTCTCGTGTCCAACCTACACTGTTCCTTATCTAATGCTGCTTTGTGTCCTCTGGTTCTACTGCCTTCTTTGAGTTTGAAGATCATATTCCTGTCAATATTCTCATAACCATTCGCTATTGTAAACACTCCTGTTTGGCCTCCTCTTAGTCTCCTGGTCTCTAGTGTTGTCAAACCACATTGTAATAAGCGGCTTTCATAACTAATCTTAGTTGCTCTTCGTTTTAATCTTTCTAGCTTGTCAATTTCTTTCTTACGATACGGCCTCCATGCTTGTATACAATATTCCAGATCTAATGATTGCTTTGTACAGGGGTACAATTAGCTGTTTCTCCTTATATGTGATAGTTCTCCTGATTATCCCTAGAATTTGATTACCTTTCGAAGCAGCAATCCCACACTGCTCTGAAACTGTCATGTCAGCACTAAATGTTTCACTTAAGTCCTTTTTTGTGGTTCTACCTAGTACAGCATCCCCCATTTTGCATTCTTCGTCCATGTTTCCATGTCCTATGTGTATGCATTTACACTTCCCAAAATTGAATAACATTTGCCATTTTTTTCTGAACATTTAATCAATTTATCTAGATTATCCTGTAAACTTTGTTTATCTGTATCATTTGTAACATTTACTTAATACTTTTGTGTTATCTACACAGTTCAGTACTGTGCTAGATATGTCGTCTTCCAAATCATATATATATATATAAATAGTATAGGCCCTAATACTGATCCCAAACCAATTTCCAATTTGAAATCTCAACATCTACTATTACTCTCTGTCTTCTCTGTGTAAGCCACGTTTCTATCCAGTTGATTACATCATTACCTATGGCATGGGCTTTTAGTATAAGTAACAATCTTTGATGGGGCATTTTATCGAAAGCTTTCTGAAAATCTAAGTAGATAACATCCACTGGTGACCCGTCATCTACCCACTTTGTAATTTCTTCCAAAAACATAAGAGATTGATTATACAGACCTTGCCTTTAGGAACCCATGTTGAGATGTATTTATTAATTCATGTTTTACAATTCAATCAGATGGTCTTTAATTAATGTTTCTAGTAATTTCCATACAACTGATGTTAAACTCACTGGTCTGTGATTTTCTGAATTTCTAGCGGCATAATGTTTGCTTCTTTCAATTCTGAATGAACTACTCCTTCTTCTAGTGACAAGTTAAACATTTTTGCAAGTGGTGTACTAATTTGCTCTACAATTTACTTAAGCAGTTTTGGTGGTATCCCATCAATTCCAGGTGATTTATTATCTTTCATCTTTTTATTTTTATTAGTTATCATTTCAGGAGAATAACTGCCCTAAATGATCTGATTTATCACCCTCAAATATAGCAGCTGAATACGGAAGTGATTTGATATCTTCTGTGGTAAAAACTGAGTTGAAAAACTCATTCAGGACCTTTGCCATTTGAAACCCTTTAGGTAGGGTGGGGTACGTTAAGGAGAAATCGTATGCGAGAAAGAATCCTTTCGGTAAATATCGTTTGTCTGCTATAAATGACCAAGTTCATTATCTTAGGTATATTTCGTGTGTTGAAATTATTGACGTACCTATGCTCTGAAAAAAAGTAATTTTAGCGGAGGTTCCGATGGTGGAGTAAGTGGCCCATCCACGGGACAAGACGCTCCATCTGGACGTTTGCAATTATTGTACTTTCTTTATTTGAATATTGCTTCCATATATTGCGCACAACCGATACATGTATACCACTACTATAATCGTATTAGCCTAGTGAAAACATTTACGTGTTTTGTCTCAGTTTCCCGGGGATATTGTGCGAAGTCCCACTTTGGCAAGTACGATTTTTATAATTATGAAGCTCAAGTTTTAATGTGAATAGCCTACCGCGTGTTTTGCTTCCGTTGCAATAGACACGATGATATGATGATATGATGATATGATGATATGCAGCTCCATCTGGCTAACTCAACATTCTTATTTTCGAGCCTAATGACTAGATGGAGGGGGTAGCAATTTCACGCACAGGGGCGTCTTGCCCCACCTTCCCTAATTACCTTATATTCCGCTGTGACCACACTGATATGTGCATTCAAAGCCTGCAGCACAGCCATGTAAAAGTACCACAGGATAGTACCAATAATTGTACAAACACCGGCCGACACTGCGGCCATATTCCCGATTCTATTGAGTGATGTATACACAGGGGCTTCTAAGCCACGCCCTGCGCACTCGTGATTGGCTGCTGAAAACGAAGCCATAACTCGCGCACATGGACGTATTAGCTTAGAACGGTGCGTTAAAAACCTACACTAGCAGTCTATGGAGATCCGCGGCTGCAATGACTGGTGCTTCAACGAGGCTGTGCAGGGTGCGGGGAGTCCTTAATGGCTGGAAGTTACCGGCAGGTCAGCGCACGAAGAGGCATCATCACCGTTCTGTGACATTTGTCGGATAATCCGTGTACGTATTTGCTAAGAATAATGGTTTCCATCGATTAGTATAACACTCATACATCATATCAGTATGGACGCTAATCCGCAGGTTTTGCATAGTTTGTCAATTATATATTCTAGTAATATATAATTCTTTGCATTCACCATATACAACTGTACATACACAAGCACGAACGCACGCACGCACGCACGCACGCACGCACGCACGCACGCACGCACGCACAGGACACCTACCACACTTCCCAATCATAGTCACAGCGTTAACTGTTGTCCATATTCCGAGTAGCTTTCTACCATATTCTTTGTTTTTGTTTAATATTCCAGGATGACCCCCACACTTCATCAACATGTTAATGTGGGTCAACCATTTGATCAAACAATTCAGAAGCCGCATACAATGGTAAGGATCCTCAATTATGCTGCACCATTTAGCATTCGCAGTGTTGATTTGTGGTGCAAGAGTCAATGCAGGCCACATGAGTCATGTTGACTGTGTGATTCCCAATTACACGCATACAGGCATACACGCATACAGGCATACACGCATACACAGTCCTCAGTGGAAGCCCTTATACAGTCTATATAAGAGTCATGTTCAAGAAAGCACAGATCGACGACTGTGGGTAGGTGGGAACGGTGTCAGAATATATATGTATATATATTTGTGG